>PVJN01038223.1:7917-20581 GCA_004026805.1 Lasiurus borealis
GGGGGGGGGGGGGGGGTGGCAGAGACACCCCCCTCGTCCTGCCCAGCTCCCACCAGCGGCTGCAGGAAGCCCTCAGCCAGGTCCTGACGGGACCCCAGGCCTCTGCCCAGTGCCAGCGGCGGGAGCAGGCATGGAGCCCCCCTCTCGAGCGCCCTCGCTCCGTAATTACCAGGAGATAAGACGATCAGGTGTAATTAAACCGCGTCCGTGGGCAGACCCTCCCGCCCGGGGACCGCGCGATAAATTACCCCGGACGTCGGCAAGGGCTGAGCCGCCGAAACAATTAAACAGAAATTAAATCCAATTCCCGCCCGCTCCCGCCCGCTCCCTCCCGCCCCGAGGAGCTGCGGCTTCCCTCTCCCTGCTCGCCCGGCCTCACCGAGGGACGATGATGGGAATTAATCACCGGGCGGGCGGTGAGCGCGATCCATCACCTCCCGCCCGCCCCTCGCGCTCCCGGCCGGCTGCCGCCGGAAAACTGGGAGGCGGTGCTGAATGGGAGGAAGGAGAGGCCAGGCCGAGGGGGTGGCGGGCGGGTCGGAGTGGCCACCGGGGAAGGAGCGGCTGCCTGCAGTCGGGGTGCAGCCGGAAGGAGGCGTGGAGCCGGCCCCGTGTCCCCTGGGCCTGCACATTCCTCTGAGCGAGGTGCACACGTGTGCACGTAGGCTCGTGTACGCGCGTGTGTGTGTGTGCATGTGTGCGTGTGAGTCTATGTGCACAGGCACCAGCACGCCTGGATGCAGGTTGGGCCCGGGATGCTGGGTCTGGGTGCAGAAGAGAACGGAGCTCTGTTGGGGTTCACCCACAAGGGGATGCACCAGGGAGGGACGCTCTTGAGCCAATGCTCCCTTGGTCTCGAGAAGAAATGGGGGTGGCCCTCCTCACCGTCCCACTGGCTCCCGGGAGCCGCCTCCCAGCTGACCGTCCATCTGCCCTCGCTCTCCTGAGCCCAAGTGTCTCTCTCTCTTTCATCAGCGCTGAGCAGCTGCAGGCAGGCCGGTCTCCCCACGCTGCACACCTCCAGGCCACACACCCCGTGGTCTCACCCGGCCACCTGGGCCAGGCCAGACCCAGGGATGGGTCTCAGGCCTCGTCTGGCCCGTGGGCCCCGGGTTCCCCACCCCTCCCTGCTGGACCAGACTCGGAGAGCAGCGTGGCTTATCCGTGCACCCAGAGGTCCCGGGCGTCGCTCCATCCCCGTCCCCAGCTGATCTCCGCGTGTCTGCGGCTGACGGGTGGGCCTGATCCCCCCCCACGGGGCCGCGCGGCAAGTGCCTATCCTCCGAGGAGGCTCCGGCCGTGCCAGTGGCGCCGGGTGCAAAGCAAGGGGGCTCCTCCATCTGCCCCCACGCTCCCCGCTTCCCCTGAACAACCTGCTCGGGGTGCCGCGGGCAGCAGAGGGGCCGGCTTTATCTCTGTGAGCCCGGTGGGTCCTGGAGCGCCGGCAGCAGCGATGGTAGACGCACACGCCTGGGCCGAGGCTGGGGGTTTGCGGGCAGGTGGCCCCCCGTGGGGACCAGCCGGGGGGGGGGAGGGGGTGGCCGAGGAGGGAGGGTGCGGGTGGGTCCCAGCAGAGCTGCACCCAGAATCCTGCCCCTCTGCTGGCTCGGGATTTGCAGGGTTGAAGTGTGCCCTTTGACCCTCACCCCCCGGGAAAGAGAAGAGACCCTCACCCCGGCAACCTTCCGGGGAACAGGGCCTTCTCACATGTGATTAGATGGAGGTTAAGCCGGCCAGCGTGGCTCCGGGATTGAACGTTGACCTCTGAACCAGGAGGTCAGGGTTCGATTCCCGGTCAGGGCCCAGGCCCGGGTGGCGGGCTCCATCCCGTGTCGGGGGCGTGCAGGAGGCGGCCGGTCCATGATTCTCTCTCCTCATGGATGTTTCTAGCTCTCTCTCCCTCTCCCTTCCTCTCTGAAGACAATAAAAATATATATTAAAAAAAAAAAACATGCAGCCGAGGCCGGTGTGGCTCAGCGGATAGAGCGTCGGCCTGCGGACTGAGGGGTCCCAGGTTCGATTCCAGTCAGGGCATGTGCCTTGGTGGTGGGCACATCCCCAGTGGGGGGCGTGCAGGAGGCAGCTGCTCGATGTCTCTCTCTCATTGATGTTTCTTTCTTTTTTTTTAAATTTATTGATTTTTTACAGAGAGGAAGGGAGAGGGATAGAGAGTCAGAAACATCGATGAGAGAGAGACATGGATCAGCCGCCTCCTGCATGCCCCACAGTGGAGACGTGCCCGCAAGCAAGGTACATGCCCCGACGGAATCAAACCTGGGACTTTTCAGTCCGCAGGCCGACGCTCTATCCACTGAGCCACACCGGTCTCGGCTCATCGATGTTTCTGACTTTCTATCCCTCTCCCTTCCTCTCTGTAAAAAAAACAATAAAATATATATATTTTAAAAAATAATAATAATAAAAGATGCAGGTTAAGACGCGGTGATGCTGGAGGAGGCGGGGCCTCACACCGGAGAGCACCCGCAGGGAGCGGCCAGGAGGCGGGGGCAGAGGCTGGGGCTGCAGCAGCAGGAGCCGCAGGGGCGGACGGAACCTCCCTTGCAGATCAGCTGAGCCTCCTACCTCCCTAACCCCCCATCGGCTCTGTCCCTCCCCCCCTCCGCCAGCCCACCTGCAGCCCCGCACCCTGAGCTCTCCCAGCGCCTCCCTGCCCACCTGGGGCCTCACAGGTGCCGGGAACTGGGGCAGCGTCTATTTTTAACGCCCACGGAGCCCGCTCCTGCGTCACGGCCTCGGGGAAGGTGCTCCAAGCACCTGCAGAGGCAGGCAGGAGCCTGCGGCCGCCCCGGGGGAGCGGGGAGGGGGGAAGTGAGGAGGGGAGAGGGGGAGAGGTGAGCAGGTGGAGGCAGCTCGGAAACACCGCTCCGTGCTTAGACCCCGGCTGTGCCCTCCAAGACCCCGCTCCACGCCCCGGGACGAAGCTGCCAGCTCACGCTCGCCGCCTGTCTGTGCACACGGTGTCCCTAGGACACAGACACGCATGCTCCCCTCGTGATCCGCCCGTGTGGCCTCCCGGGGACCACAGGAGGGCCTGTCGCTGCCGCGGGGACCGTCAGGCCCAGCCGCCTGGAACCCACCCGGGGCCCGGACCCAGCACCTGCACAGTCCCTGCCCCAAACACCTGCCCCCGTCCGCAGCGAGGGGTGACTTCTAACGGGATGCACAGATATCGAGCCGCCCACTCTGCCCCCCCCGCCAGGAGGAGGCGCCCCCGGGAATGCTGTGAGGCCGGCGGGCCAGTGAGCACCCGCCCTGTGCCCCCCGCTTAACCCTGTGCGCTCGGGAAGGGACCGTGCCGGGCGTGGCTCCAGCGTCCCGGGCGACTCTCGACAGGAAGCCATCCAGAGGGAAACCCAGTGGCCAGATGGAGTCATGGCAAAAGCTAATTCAGAGAGAACCGAGGCTGTCAGGGACCCCCCACACACACATGACACCCAGCCAGCCCCGCAAGCCGTCCAGGGCGGGCAGGTGTGGGAGGTGGTCTCTCCCAGGGGTTCACCCCTCCCTCCAGCCTGCACAGCCCGGGCCTCGGGGACACATGAGATTGTGTCCAGCCTGGGGGTGCCCATGGCGGAGCTGGGGGGACACATAAAGCCACATCCACCCTCACCACCGAGCAGCCGGCGTCCCAGCGGGCGGGTGCCCTGAGGGTGTGAGCACGGAGCGGGGGCCACAGCGGACAGACCGTCCTGGCACCCGGGGTTAGGGGTTATGGTTAGGGTTAGGGTTAGGGTTAGGGTGAAGGTTAGGGTTAGGCCAGCAGCGTGGGGTGAGGGGGCAGGGTTCGGTTGCATGTGGGGCGGACTCTGTGTGTGCTCTGCCCCCCCCCCACCCCCTACAAGGCCTCCCGGGCGGCGCCCCTGCGGGAGGGGGCTGGGGCCTGCCCCTCGCTGACGCCCGCGCCCGCTCTCTCAGCCTCAGCCACTCGGCACCTGCGCTGCTCCACCTCTCAGCGACTCTGAAGGACGGGCACGCTGCACGGGGAGAGTGGCCGTGGCTGCCACTCATGGAGGCACGGGGTGGGGGAGGGACCGAAGAGCCACCACATCCCGCCAAGCGGGCACCGGCCGAAGGGACGGACTCTCCCACAGGGAAAGGGGACGCCCCCCCAACCCCCGAGGCCTGGCCCCAGCCTGGCCCGGCCCGGCCCGCAGGCCAGCCCCACCGGCCACTGCTCCCCACCCGGGACCTCGGCCTCATCCCCCGCACCCCCTCCCCTTCCTCACTTTTGGCTAAAAATGTAGCCTCTTCTGGCAGCGAGCACCCCGCCCCCCAACAGATGCCCCGGGAGGCCCGGCCAGGGAGCCCGCTCCCTCCACAGCCCCAGGACCTGAAGCCGCGTCGGGCCGTCCTCCGTGACTCACCGGCATCCGGACCCGCCAGCCCCGCCCGCACACGGCACACGGCACACGGCACACGGCACGCGGTCACCGCTGGGAGAGGGGACGGCCAGGATGGGCAGACCCGGCTCTCCGAGGTCACGCCTGGCTCGTGCTGGGGAGAGAGCAGCTCTCGAGGGGTACGGGGGGGCAGGGGGCATAGAGCCGCTGAGGGTGGGAGGGGCGGCCGGGGTTCCCCGGGTCGGGGAGACTGAGCTGCTTTGGGAGGCGAGACCCGTGGTTATAACTCGCCCTCATTCTACAGGGAAAGCACATGCGTGGTGGCAAATGCAGACACTACACACAGCAGAGCAGAGGCGTCTAAAATAGCCCGCAATCCCACTCGCCCGAAATAACTCTGAGCACTCGGCGGCACGTGGAGCGCCCGTGTGTGTGTGTGAGTGTGTCTGTGTGTGTGTCTGTGTGTGTGTGAGTGTGCGTGTGTATTGTGTGAGTGTGTGTATGTGTGTGTATGTGTGAGTGTGTGTGTATGTGTGTGTGAGTGCATCTGTGTGTGAGCGTGTATGTGCGTGTGTATGTGTGTCTCTGTGTGTGTGTGTGTGTGTGTGAGTGTGTGGTCCCCGAGGGTCCGTCCCTCCCCCTCCATGCCCTTCCCAACAAGCCTGCTCGGCGACCCCTGGGCCTGCCTCTGAGGCTCCTTCTCCCACCGTGGCCTCGGCCCCGCCCAGGCCCACGGCCGCCGGGACCGCAAGGACAGGGTACCCCCCAGCCCGCAGCGAAGCCTCCGGCAGGAAACACCCCTCGCAAACGAGCCAGCTCTGCCATCGCAGGAAAACGTGCTCTGCACAAAAACCTCAAATACGTTCCCCTCGGTTTCCGAGAGGAAGAGAAAGGGAGAGAGAGAGACATCAATGATGAGAGAGAGAGAAACGGGCTGGCCGCGTCCTCCACGCCCCCCACGGGGGATCCACCCCCAGGCCTGTGCCCTGACCTGCAGTTGAACCGTGACTGCCTGGTTCACGGGCTGATGCTCAACGCCTGAGCAGCCACGCCGGCCGGGTTAAAAAAAAAACAAAAAACACCGTTTTTCTCTTTAGTCCAGACTCTGCAAGATCAAAACACCACGAATGCCACCGACATGTCTTCACCAGGACACGGGGGGCTGACCTCTGCGGCCTGAACGTGTCCCCTTCCAAACTCATCTGTTGACGCCCTCACTGCCTCAATGTGATGATATGGGGAGGTGAGCCCTTTGGGAGGGGATTAGGGTTAGATGAGGTCAGAAGGTCAGAAGGCTGGGGCCCCCAGGATGAGATCAGTGCCCTTCTTTTTTTTTTTTTAATATATTTTATTGATTTTTCCCAGAGAGGAAGGGAGAGGGATAGAGAGTCAGAAACATCGATGAGAGAGACAGACATCCATCAGCCACCTCCTGCACGCCCCCCACTGGAGACCTGCCCGAAACCAAGGTACATGCCCTTGACCGGAATCGAACTTGGGACCTTTCAGTCCGCAGGCCGACGCTCTATCCACTCACTGAGCCACACCGGTCTCGGCAGATCGGTGCCCTTCTAAAGAGCCACAGGCAGCGCTGGCCCCCAGCCCCTGGGCCCCAGCACCCTCTGCGGGTCTGCGCCTAACCCGCGTGGTGTCAGGCTCTGTGCGCCGTGCGTGCCGGGAGCCGCGGACAGGGGTTGCCAGCCCGGCGGCCGCCCTGACATTGCTCCGGAGGCTCGGGGTGCGAGCTCTCACCGCCCTCCAGCAGCGTCCGGACCGCATCCTCGGCGCAGACGAGCCCGGCCTGGCCGCGCGGCCCCCGCTGGGAGGGAGTCCGCGCATCTCACTCCTCACGCCGGCCTCTGCCCGTAACGAGCAGGAGAAGTGAATTAGATTCCGGCCCGGGTGCGTTCATGCAATTTCATTACGCGCCACGAGCAAGCCGATTCCTCCAAGATGAACACGGGCTGGCGGAGACGCGCGCTAAATGAACGGAGCGATTTAACCGCCTGGCGGGGGGCGCCTGGGCGAGGAGCCGGGGGACGGGCCGCACCCGGGGACCTGGAGCAGGAGCGGCTGCGTCCCCCGCCCTGACCGAGCGATGCCCCCCACCTCGCCCGCGCCTCATGCCCGCGGTGCACGTTGTGCCCGCTAACGGCTGCAGCTGTGTACTCAGGGCAGGGAGGGCGGAGGGGGCACGGGCTGTCCCTGGCGAAGCAGGGGTTCCTGTGCCCCGCCCTCGCGGTGGGGGGGGGGGTCGTGGGCCAGGGGGTCTGCTGCCGGCACCGCCGCAGCCACACGGTTGGGGTCCGTGGGGATGGTGCACAGCCCTGAGGGCCCCTGCCCCCGGCCTCTGCGTCTCCTCCCTCTGGCTGGATGGAGACCACTGTCAGTGGCCAGAGTGGATGTCGGGGTGTGAGTAAGGAGAAGGGCCGTGACTCAGCCGCCCCACACACACACGGGTCTGCAGAAAATCAGGCCCCAGAACCCACAGATCGGCGCGACCCCCACCTGCAAGTGGGCCTCCGGGGAGCCTGGGACGTGCCGCCTGCCGGTGCGGCTCCTCTGTGGTCTCCTGGTGGTGAGGGTGTTGGGGGAGGAGGATCGAGGACGTGTGGGGGTGGGGGGTACCCCAGCTGCCGGGACTGCGATGGAGAAGGAGGAGCGGGCAGGAAGGGAGGAGGGGAGCAGTGACAGAGAGAACGGTCCTCCCCACACCCCCGAGGCTGCTGTTCCCAGTGAAACCCACACACACGCCTCACGCCGCCACCGCCACGCGACAGACGGACACACCCTGGTGTCCACCTGCCGGGCACCTGCCACGGCCCGGCCCCCGGCTCCCGGCCGCCTTCCTGGAGGGACCTCGGCGGTGTCCCTGCCTGCTGGCTGTCGGCAGCGGTGTCCCCGAGCCACCCCCCTCCCCGCGCCCCGACACTCTTGCATAACTCGGGCCCCTCCGCAGCCCACGCTGCACCGTCCTCAGGCCCCGCCTTCCAGACACGGGGGCGTCGCATCTGCCGCACCGCTCTCCCCAAGAGCAACACGCCTCCCCGCGCCCGCACCCCAACGCCAGCCCTGTCGCCTCCCCACGCAGCAAGGGACAAAATATAAACCGTGCACTGCCCCCCCTTCACCCCCACCCCCCACATTGCCAGGAAGAGAACAAAGACGCCTCGGAGGAAGCCTCTGGCTTGGAGAACCGCCCGCCAGGGCAGGAGGCGGGGGGTTAGGGGCGTGCGTCTGTCCCTCGCCACTGGGGTCCCCGTCCGCGGTCCCTGCGTTTACTTTTATATTTTATTTTTTAAATATATTTTATTGATTTTCTACAGAGAGGAAGGGAGAGGGATAGAGAGTTAGAAACATCGATGAGAGAGAGACAACCATCAGCCGCCTCCTGCATGACCTCCTACTGGGGATGTGCCCGCCACCCAAGGTCCATGCCCCTTGACCGGAATCGAACCTGGGACCCTTCAGTCCGCAGGCTGACGCTCTATCCACTGAGCCACACCGGCCAGGGCTTTGCTTTTTTATCTTATTGATGTCAGGGAGGAAAGGAGAAGGGGGGAGAGAGAGAGAAACATCCATGATGAGAGGGAATCGTGGATCTGGTGCCTCCTGCTCGTCCCACACGGGATGGAGCCTGCACCCCGGGCCTGGGCCCTGAGCGGGGATCGCACCCTGACCTCCTGGTTCACAGGTCGACGCTCAGCCCCGGAGCACCCCCCTCCCCTCCTCCCGTTTTATGTTGACGCCCGTGTAGAGGGAGTGACAGGGAGGCCACCGCTGACAGGAACCAGGACAGGAAGTCCTGACCCCCCAGTCCTCAGGGTCCCCGTCAAAGGGGGGTCCCCGCAAGCAGCTGGCCCTGCCGTCCGCCTCCTCTCACGGGCACTGGGGCTCCTCTGCTCTCTCCCCCTCTCTTCCCCCCAAAATCAAGGAAGTGTGTGTGGAGCCAGCAGGCAGCTGTGCTGAGCCTGCCTTCTGTCGGGGTGTGAACTGCCAGCCACCCTGGCTCAACACTTCACCCCGAATTCGTCGGGAAGAGACCCACAAGGCCGTGCTGATCTCTCACACACGCGTGCCCTCAGCTCCTGAAACACGCAGCACGACACCTGCCTGGTCCCTGTCTCGGCGTGGAGTCTGGGAGGTGGGCCCGCCCAGCGCGCAGGGAAGGGCCTTCCCTCCTCCCAGCCCCCGGGCCCCAGGGTCGGGGCCCCCAGGGATGGATCCGCGGGTGACGGACGGGGCCCGGTGAGGGGTTCCCAGCAGGAAAGCCGCGGGGAGCGGCAGGGATGCTGCCTCCGCAGAGCAGGCTGTGGGGAGACGGCGGCGGGGAGCGGGGAGCAGGGGGGTTGGGTGCAGACACGGAGCAGGTGCGTGCGGGCGGAGGGGAGGCGGCCGGCCGGCCTCGGGGCCTGGCGTTGCTTGGGAACATCTGAGACCACGCGGATCCGAGCCAACAGCCCGGGATCGATAACCCACAGGAACCGCCGACACGGAGGCCGAGCGCGGGGGGCGCGTCGGGGGGCGGGTCGGCGGGGGGGCCTCCGGGAGAAATGGAAATCTCCGTCCGAAGGAAGGAGGATGGGCCGAGCGGGGATGTGCCCTCGTGGGCGGGTGTCGGCCCGGGGGAGGGCAGGGCCGCTGGCTACCCCCTCCCCCGCCCCCGCCTTCGTGCGGCGTCCTCCCCGGTCAGCGGTTCCCCACCTTCCTCAGGCCGCGACCCTGGCACACAGCTCCTCATGGGGTGGTGACCCCCAACCATGAAACGTTGCTACTGTGATGCATCATGATGTCAATATCTGCATTTTCCCATGGTCTTAGGCGACCCCTGTGAAAGGGTCGTTCGACCCCCAGAGGGGTCGCGACCCACAGGTTGAGAACCGCTGGTCCTTGGGGAAATTTGGCTGACTTGTTCGGGGGCGGTGGGGGGGAGGGTTAGGGGAGCACTTGTATTTCTAGTCCCAGGTGCCCGGACGAGAGGCCGATGTTTCCCCAAAGGGCAGTGTTAAAGCTACAGCTCTCTGCCCGTCCCTTCCTTTCCCCTCTCTTCCCCTCTCCTCCCCTCCCCTGCCCGGCGCACACACCCCGTGGCGCACCCTTGCTGCCGGCTCAGAATTGGCTGCGGCTCCCGGAGCAGCTGGTCACCCGCCTCCGCCCCAAAAAGCCCGGAGCAGGGGCGGGGACGGGGGGAGCGGGAGCAGGAGGGACGGGAGGGCGGCGGGCCAGGCAGGGTGCTCCCTGGACCAAGGCCGATCGGCAGCAGCAGTGCCTGCAGGTCCCGCTCTGACCGCGGCCAGCCCCGGGGGCCACCGCCACGGGATGGCTCTGCGGGGCCACCGGGCGGGCCCGGCGCGGGCGGCACTGCCCAGCAGCTCCTCCCACGAGCATCCGCTCAGCCCGGCTCCCGCTGCCCGGCACCTGGCCCCTCCGCACCCCACTTCCTGCAGCGGGGAGGGGGGCGGCTGGCTCACGGAGGCAGCAGGCGGAGGGGAGGCAGGGAGGAGGGCGGCGGAAACCCGGCCACCCCCAAAGCGCCGTTCTGGGGCTCCCTCTTGTCTCCCTCGTCCACCAGGGTCTGGCGACGCCGGGCAGCCTCCAGGACCGAGGACCCGCAGCCGAGTCACCACGGCGGCTCTGGCCGGTCAGCGATGCCGCGGAGACGGCCAGCTGGGCACAGAGCAGGCGCGGACGGGCAGACGGGCGGACAGGAGGCGAGCGGGCGGGCACAGGCCTGCACTCCGCCCCCGGTGGCCCCGGTCGGGGCGGTGGCTGCGCCCGCACCCAGGACTGTCCTGTCCCTGAGGCCTGAGGCTGAGACCGAGACGGGGACTCACCAGCCGTCCCTGGGCCACGGACCCGCGCCCCCCAGTCCTTCCCGCAGCCCCCGCGGGTCCCCCCGGGCGAGGTGCCCTCTGCACCCACACGTCTGTGGGGGAAGGATCTCCCCGGCTCCGTGTAAAAATAGCTCAGAACCGTGAGAGCACAGCCCTCGCCGCAGCTCCTCGGCCAGAGTCAGAGGCGCCGGGGGGGGGGGGCCGGGGTGTGCTCGGCGTGCGGGTCTGGGCAAAGCGGGGATCGTTCCGGAACTCTGCCGTCCCCCTGGCCCGGGGCCCGGGCCCGCAGCCGACAGCGAGCGGGGCGCACCGTCCCCACGGACCCCCGGCCGTGCGGCTGCGGCTGTGCCCACGGCTGCAGACTCCCTGGTCCACGACTCCCCATCACCCCCCAAAGCTGAGGTCGGGGGTGCAGAGGGCTGGCTGCACCTGTCACCCCAAGGTCCCCTCTTTCCGAAGCCCTGAGTGTCCCACTGGTGGCCGCTGCTCGCCCACCCCGGCCTCTGTCTGCAGCTCCTCCCCTGGCTGGGTGGGGGCCAGAGCGGATGTGGGGGTGCGGGCAGGGAGACGGGACGGGGTGCAGAGAGGGGGTTAGGCGGAGCGGCAGCTCTGGAGAGAGCAGCCCTGGTTTAAACGGGAAAGTAAAGAGGTGGGTGCAGCCGGGAGCGCGCCCCTGCCCTCCCCGGTCCCCCTGGGAATTTCCCAAGGGCGGGGCACAGGATCCCCCAGAGAGAGCAACGCACCCCCACACCCCCACGCACACACATCTGGGGTTCACCTTTGCAGCCCCAATGGCCCCGCCTCTCTGCCTGCCTCCTTCCCCCTGACCACCCACTCCCCCCGGACACATACACACTCCTCCTCAGTCACCATCCTGACCTCTTTATTATTTTCTTTAATATCGTTTTATTGGTTTCCGAGAGGAAGAGAGAGGGAGAAAGCAGCATCGGGGATGGGGGAGAATCACTGACGGGCCGCCCCCTGCACGCCCCACACTGGAGCCCGCACCCCGAGCCGGTGCCCTGACCGGGGACCGGGCCCTGAACCCCTGGTTCGTAGGTGGACACTCACCCCCTGGACACCCCAGGCCCCCGCTGCTCCGAGCTCGGGGTGCAGCCAGCGAGCCTCGGGGTCCTGCCGCCGCCCCTGGGCCCGGGGACCCCGCCCGCCCTGTCCTCCTGGGCGGGAGCCTGTGCACCCCCATAGTTTCAACACGAGCATTCGAGCCGACACCCCGTCTAGGCCAGGGGTCGCACACCCCTCCGTCCACAGAGCCAAACATCCACAGCGCGACGACGGACATGTCTCCGGAGGCCACGTTTTTTAAACATAAACCTCTTCTAACGCCGCTGCTTCAACACAGGCCCGCCCAGGCCGGGGTGTCCTGTGGGAGAGCCGCACTCCGGGGGCCAAAGAGCCGCGGTTTGCCGACCGCCGGTCTAGTCGAAGGCACCTTAGGCCTCAAGGTTGTTTTATATATAAAACTCTGGCGCCGAGGAGCACGGTGCTCGCGTGAAGGCGGGGGTGCCCACAGCCTGCCAGGGGCCCCCAAAGGTGCGAGGGCCCGTGCGTCCCGGGCACAGACTCCGGCTCGGGGACCCAGCCCCCCAGCCCCCCAGCCCCCCAGCCCCTCGCCCCGCGAGCCCGCACTGGGCACCCGCTGTGCGCCGGGCACCCCGCCCGCCCTGAGGGCACGGGACGAGGACAGGACGCCGCCGGGTGTGTGTGTGTGCGTGTGCGTGTGCGTGTGTGTGTGTGTGTGTTTCCAGCTCAAAATACCCAGACTGCTGTGCGGCCTCCCCTCCCCGCCGCCTGAGGCAGCTGCACAGAGCAGACCCCCTTGTCCCCCACCACCACCCCCGTCGTTCTGACCGGCTTTACCCCGCCCCTCCCGGGTGGGGCCGCGAGGCGGGTGCCAGCCGGTGGGGAGGCAGGTGCTGGGAGGGCGGCCCTGGCGCTCGCTCCGCGCCGGCTGCCAAGTCACGAGGGCGCCCGCGCGCCAGCCCCTCCTGCAGGAGCGCAAGGTGGCGGCCCTTGGCCCGGGGACAGCGCTGCCTTGGATCCCGCGAAGCCGAACCGCGGGGGCCGGCCCGCCAGCAGCCGAGGAGGACGCGGCGCAGGCTGCCCGAGAATAACACCGACACACCCGCCGCCGCCAGGACCCATCCGTCCACTTCTGCCCGCGGCCGCGTCGCAGTCACAGGCCGGCTGCCCTGTGGAGGGGGCAACATGGCACCCTGAGGACCAAGCCAGCCCAGAGCTGGGCATCTAGAGGAGGCTGGGGCTGTCTTCCAGAACAGTCCGGCACCTTCCAGAACTGTCCGGCACCTTCCAGAACAGTCTGGCACCTTCCAGAACAGTCCGGCACCTTCCAGAACAGTCTGGCACCTTCCAGAACAGTCCGGCACCTTCCAGAACTGTCCAGCACCTTCCAGAACAGTCTGGCACCTTCCAGAACAGTCCGGCACC
>PVJN01038224.1:0-20480 GCA_004026805.1 Lasiurus borealis
TAAACGAAATATTAAGTATTTCTCCTACTACATGCTAAAGGCAGATATTACTTGGCTCTTTTTGGCTCAGTTATATAAACGCCCATTTGAGGTAACATTTAGAGTTGATCCAGAAATCTCATTTTGAAGAGAACTGAGTTGTAGCCCTTTACCACATGCAAGAAAGGAAACTCTGTGGGCAGCTCTCACTTGCATGGTTTCCAAATGCAGGTACGTGACTAAAGCATAGTGGGTCTGATTTTCAGGTGTATCTGACCATGAAATCAATCTCAGTGGCTACATGGTCACTCTTGAACAAACTCCTCTCTCATACTGGCTTGCCAAATACATTGATTTCAGAAAGAAGAAAAGTAAGACATTTCAACCAGACTCACAGCAGAACCTGAATTTTGAAGTAATTTGAATTTTCAATTCCTTTTTATAATTCAGTTCCCATTTCCTTCCTATCAGCATAGAATCTAAAATGAATTTAAAGTTCTCCCTCTTTGGGTGATGTGGAAGAGTCTGAGAGAACAGTAGACAGATTTTAGAGAACCTGTAGTGGCAGGTGTAGAGATGCTAAATGGGAGGGGGCATCTAGGAGCTGCTAGCATATTTCTTTAGAAACATGTCTATGTAGCAAGCCTGCTTACATTTTTTGTTGTTTTTGTTAAGCCTCACTTGAGGATGTTTCTTTCCATTGATTTTTAGAGTAGAAGGGAGGGAGGGAGAAAGGGGGAAAGAGAAACATCAATGTGAGAGACATCTCTTGGTTGCCTCTGGCACACACTCTGACTGGGGCCAGGGATTGAATCTGCAACCCAGATACATGCCCTTGACCAGGAATTGAACATATGACCCTTTGGTACGAGGGCTGGTACTCTAACCACTGAGAAACACTGGCTGGGGTACAAGCATGTTTACTTTTTAAAAAATTATGTGTTTTGCCGGGACTGGTTTGGCTCAGTGGATAGAGAGTCAGCCTGGGGACTGAAAGGTCCCAGGTTCGATTCCGGTTGGGGGCATGTACCTTGCTTGCGGGCACATCTCCAGTGTGGGGCGTGCAGGAGGCGGCAGATCGATGTCTCTCTTTCATTGATGTTTCTGACTTTCTATTCCTCTCCCTTCCTCTCTGTAAAAAATCAATAAAATATATTTAAAAAAATTATGTGTTCTATTGATTTGAGAGAGGAAGGGGGAGGGAGAGAGATATAGAAACATCAGTGATGACAGAGAAGCCTTGATAAACTGTTTCCTCCATGCCCCTTACTGGGAAATGAGCCTGAAACCCTGGCATGTGCCCAACCAGAATGGAACTGGCAACCTCTGGGTTCATGGGTTGATGCTCAAACATTGAGCAACAGAGGCTGGGTGCATGCTTATTATTTAGGATGATGAGAGTGTTGGCTCAAAGCCCCAGATCTCCCACTGGGGCTACCACTGTAAGCTACTAACAGTCTTTTATACAAAGTTGGGTACCTCTCTCCCACCATGTCTTGCTATTAACCTGGTTTATTTGTGTGAGTCTGTTTCTCCCAATACATAGACTCAATTTGCCTCTAAGGAAGGGTTCAGGCAGACCCCACCTCAGAAGATCACCAAGGCAGCTACCACAGTGCTTACACATAGTAAACACTTACTAACTTTAGTATTAATCATTTTACTCTTTGGCTCCCATAATGACTTAAAACAAAAAACAAAAGCAGTGGTCTTTTCTTGCCTTCAAATTTATAAAAAGAGTGACAGAAAGAGTACTGCTAAGACATAAGAATCCCCTCTTGGTAGTGAGCCAGGGATTCATCACATCTTTACCTCTGTGATGGTGACAAACAGTATGAGCTCAATACACATTCTCCCTTACCACTTTACCTCTTGGGACCTCAGCTCTAACATTTTATGATCCATGATTTTATCACTTAAATAATATTATTCCCTGATCTCCCATTTCCATGTTTCTTTGACTTTTACTCACCCCCAAAATGACACCATCACCAACATCTTAGTTTTGAGGAGCCTGCTCTCTGACCCTTACCCCATCTTCCCAGCTCACCCTCCTTAGTAGGATCACCCAGCAGACCTCTAATCCATTGCTTCACCACATTTCCGTTATCCATGACTTTCCTGTTTTCCATATCTATAATAATCAAAGCGTAATATGCTAATTGACTGGTTGTCATTCCAGATGAAGCTGGGGCTGTGAGGGAAGCCCGAGTCCTGGGTTCCAGAGGGAAGCTGGTGTTGGCAGCCAGGGGAAGGAAGGCCTACTCTTACATGAATTTCGTACATCAGGCCTCTAATATATATATATAACCTAGTTTAAATTGCACAATTGGATATTACTGTTATTTAAGCAACTAAATGTTGCAGGAGAAAAATGCATAACTGTGCTTGTTGATCTACAGATTCATGATGTAAATCTAAAATTAACCCTTGACACTGTTTGGCACCCCTACTACTCTCCAAAAACACTGTGCTGTCTTCTCTCACCCCCAACTCTCTGCGCTCCTTTACTACCTACCTTCAGCTGATAATCTTGCCTCAGAATTTATTGAGAAAATAAAAGTAGTGAGGCAGGCCAAATATCCTCATCAAGTCTAACAGGCCTTTAATATCTTCATCCACACTCCAGTTTCCACCTGTACTTGCAGTTGAAGTGTCTTTGTTCCCCTCAAAAGCTGCTGCTTCTTGTTCTTTTCTTATTATTGATTTTTACAGAGAGGAAGGGAGAAGGATAGAGAATTAGAAACATCGATGAGAGAGAAACATTGATCAGAATTAAGCCTGGGACCCTTCAGTCTGCAGGCTGATGCTCTATCCACTGAGCCAAACCAGTTAGGGCTCCTTGTTCTTTTCCAACCTCGTCATAGATGTACTGAGAATGAGTCCCCATTGGCCCACTTTAATAATGGTTTACATTTGTTGGCCTGACATAATTATGGATACATAGTTCCCCTTATAGAGCCCCAGTTTGGATGACACATATAACAAAGCTCCATACGTGGGATGATCTGTCTCTAGGCTGGAAGTTCAGATCAGTGTGTTGATACTGCTTTCACACTGTCCTACTGTCTTAGTTCCTCTACAGATAGGTAACCTAGCTTTATAATAAGTCCTGAAGCATGGCCAGTATGTGCTCCCTTCTTTGTTAGAAGTGTATTGGCTCTCTTGGTCCTTAACTATTTCATGTACATTTTCGCATCAGTTTACAAAGTTCCACAAAACACTGTTGAGGTTTTGGTTGGCATTTCATTGAGACTCTACATCAGTTTGGGGGAGAACTCACATCATCACAACATCAAATCTTCTTGTTTGTTAACACGTGTAGTGCTCTATTTGCTTTTCTTTTAATATCTTTTAATAAAGTGTCACAATTTTCTGCATCCAGGTTGAACCTATATCTTATTTATTTCTTACAAAATTTCCTATAGTTTTTATTTCTATTATAAACAGTGCATTTAAAATTATGTCTCATATTTTTTAATGTGACAAGGCCTTTGACACAGGACATTTTTCTTAATGTCACTTTGCTAAAATTTCCTTTTGTTTATAATCTATATATCTAAAAGCCTAAGCAACCATTTAACTGTTCAACCATCTAAATGGTAGCTATGACACATAATGACCTCCAGGGGGCTGATGCTCTGACTGGTAGCTATTATGCACACTTACCATCAGGGGGCAGATGATCAATAGAGAAACTGCTGAGCTGCGGTGACTTGGCAGCTGTGGTTCTCAGGTGATGTACCTGGAATTAGAGAGGAGAGAGCCTGATTCAAGCATGCATCACCCAAGAACCACCTCTTGCAATCTAGACCTCTTGGGGGATGTCAGAGAGGCCAGGCTGAGGGACCCCACTAGTGCATGAATCTGTGCACTGGGCCTCTAGTAGTTTATAAATTTGTCAAGGTTTTCTATGCAGACAGTATTGTCATTAAAAAATGATTTCCTCCTTTTCAGTCCTTCTGCTTTAAAAAACTATATCTAATTGACATATAGCATAGACACAGGAAAGGGCACACAAATTTATCTCTTGATACATTTTTTAAAAAACATATTTTATTGATTTTTTACAGAGAGGAAAGGAGAGGGATAGAGAGTCAGAAACATCAATGAGACAGAGACATCGATCAGCCGCCTCCTGCATGCCCCCCATTGGGGACGTGCCCGCAACCAAGTACATGCCCTTGACCGGAATCGAACCTGGGACCCTTTAGTCTGCAAGCCATTGCTCTATCCACTGAGCCAAGCCGGTTTCGGCTCTTGATACATTTTAACAACATGAACACTTACTTAACTAGTACTCAGATCAGGAAATGGAATCCCCCAGGCCCCCGTACTCCCGTCCATGACTACCTCTTCAAAGAATAACCCTTGTGCTTTTAATATTTTTTGACTTGGCTTATGCAGAGGCCCCTCTCTCTAGCATATCACTTTCTACCTTTCTGCTGGAATATTCCCAGAAACACACAAATATGCTTTAAAATCATCCATCTTAAATAGCTCTTCTTTTACCAATGTCCTCTTTCTAGTCACTGCTCCATTTTGCTGCTACCCTTCTCAAGGAAACCTTTTGAACAAATGTTCTGTAGACACTGTCTCTACTTCCTCACTTGACGGTTTTCTTTTCAACTCTCTGGCTTCTGTCTTTGTTATTCTACGGAAACAGCTCTTGTCAAGATTACAGTGCCCTCCATTGTTTTCAAACACAATAGCATCCTTTTCTGTCTCTTTGCATCATTTGATGTCATTGGCCCAAACCCATCTTGAAATACGTCCTTTTCATGGCTTCCATTTATTATTCATTTAGGTGATTACTTGTTTAATGCCTTTCTCTTCTCCTAGACTCTGAGTTCCACAAGGGCAGGGGCAATGCCTAACATTTTCATGGCTCCATCCCCAGCATCTAGATTGATAAATATTTGTTGTCTGGGCTTTAGGGACTACACTGCACATCCAATCACTTTTGTCTCAGGTCTTCTTGAATATCTTGCTGGCACCTCAAATTCAACAGATCCAAAATGTGTTTATCATCTTTGTCCACAAACTCCTTCTTTTGCTAGAGTTCTCTATTTCATTATATACTACTACCATACAGTGAACCAGAAACCTTACTTCCTTCTTTCTTTTTTCTTTTTTTTAAAAAAATATATTTTATTGATTTTTTTACAGAGAGGAAGGGAGAGAGTAGAAAGTCAGAAACATTGATGAGAGAGAGACATCGATCAGTCACCTCCTGCACAGCTTACAGTGGAGATGTGCCCACAAGCAAGGTACATGCCCCCAACCAGAATCGAACCTGGGACCTTTCAGTCCGCAAGCCGACGCTCTATCCACTGAGCCAAACCGGTCTCGGCACCTCCTCCTTTCTTATTCCCACATCCAATGTAGCACTAATATCTGACTATAATACAGCCTATACCTTTTCTGAATATATTCATTTTCCTCTATTTCCACTTTCATCTTTCTGGTATGTCAGGTTACTGCAGTAGCTTCTGAACTGTTTTGGTTTTAAACTGTTTTAAACTCTGATATTGCTTTTCTCCAATTGGTTCTCAACATGATAGCTACAGTGGTCCTTTAAAAAATACTAGTATAATTAAATCGCTCTCATATGGTATACATTGTGTCATAAACTACCGCCAAGAATATAAAAACAGAACGCAGAGTAAGCAAGACAGTGCAGGATGGCACTATTAAATACGAATTACTTGATCAGTAATTTATATTTAATTTCAATACCACCATTTTTCCAAATTTTTGAAGCATCCTTTGAATTTCCATACAACTATTGTATTTTTAAATACAATATACTATGTCCTACCAGGTGCTTTTCTCTTTCTGCATCTACCTCTTCTTTAAACTGCAGTCTATAGACGCTTTTTCAGTAACGGGGCAGATTGGCACAGTCGTTGGAAGGAAATGTATAAGCAGAACTGGTGATTTGGGATTGATGCACCACCTGGCAGTTCATTCATCCACAGCTGTCTTGTAAAAACATCGGAAATAGAACTCCTCAGGCTCCCTACATTAATATTGGGATTGCTAGTGAGTCACAGTCAATTTATTACTGCTTTTCTTACTTTATTAGACATAGATTTTCAACTAGTTAAGGATGTGCATTTTGTTAAGGGTTCTTTAAAGTGCTTTCAATGATATTTACATACCCTAATTAAAGTGATAATTAAATAGCTTTTCTTCTCCATCGTTGGTGCCTAAGTAGCTGCTCACAGAAAAGCTTGGCCAATTGAAGGACAACATTGAAAAGTCCTTTGTTGTTGATGATGTGCGCAGTTTTAAAATTTGAGAGCAACAAGGCATGACTGCTTTCCTTTTTTTAGAATTAACAAGAGTGGCGGGACAAGATTAATAGGTGGGTTTATTATGCCTAAGAAGCTGGCTGGGTTGTTTTTTTTTTTCCAGAAAATAATTGCTTTTCTGGAGTGCAAAAAGCTTTTGCTCATTCAGTGTCAAGATCTGTTATGTTGATTGTGGGATGAAGTCACTCTTCCCAACTGTTTGTAGGGCAGAAAGTCAATAACAGTGATTGGCGGCTTTGTGCTACATTGAAAAGTCTCCAGCAGATTTCTCACTTGGGACCCACTAAAAACCAGAGGACTCCAGGAAATAAAGTCAAACTGTCTTCTTTTGACACAAGGCCATAAACATAATGGAATGATTTCTCCCATGAAAGATCTGAGCAAAGTAATCTCCACTGATTTCTTTGATTGGGTCACACCCCGCTTTCTTTTCTTCTTAGTTGCTATTTCAGAAAGTGGCATAAAACATGCATTATCTGTCTAATATTGTGTAACAAGATACCTTATCTTAAATTTAAATGGACACAGGAGGTAAGGGCACAACTGAGATTGACTCAGTTTGTTATATGAGCGTGGGTGAGTAACTCACCTACCCTTTACCTTCATTTCTTTATAAAATGAGGGAAGATAACAGTACCTTCTACAGTGTTTTTGTGATAGTTAAATTTATTTGTGTAAAATGTGTGGCAGATAGTGATGGATATAAAATTATTATTATTGTTAATGTTACTGGGGAATGGCCCAAAGTTATCTTTTGGTCTTTCAGGGGACATTGGAGGTAAATTTGGCCTGGTATTACCGTAACATCTATGGATAGAGGAATCCTTGCACTTATAGTCAAGTTAATGTTTATTAATGCTCAATTGAGGCTTGACAAAGCAAGTAGATATCTATCTGTATATAAAAGCTTATGTGACCGTTAAGATGGAACAACCAGTCACTATGATGTGCACTGACAACTAGGGGGCAGACGCTTAACGCAGCAGCTGCCCCCAGCTGGCAGGTCCCAATGGCCCAACCGAGGCCTGCTGGCCAACCTCCCAGTCCTTCCCTTTGGCCAGGCCCCAGGCTGGGACGGGGAACTGGGGGTGGGTGGCAGCAGATGTGGGTAGCAAGGGAAAGAGGGGAGGAGATGGGAAAGTAGGGAACCTGATCAGCGCTATCACCAGCCAGGCCTAGGGACCACACCAGTGCATGATTTTCATGCACCGGGCCTCTAGTTTGGAAATAAGATCAAATCCATGTTTTATGGTATCTTTTAAAATTTTTATTAAATATATTGGGATGACATTGGTTAATAAGATTATATAGGTTTTAAGTGTACAATCCTATGATACATCATCTGTATATTGCATTGTATGTTTACTACCCCAAATCGTATCTCCTTATGTTACCATATTTTTGACCTCCTTAACCTGTTTCTACCTCTTACTCCCTCCTTTTACTCAGGTAACCATCATACTGTTGTTCATGTCTATGATTTTTTTTTCTTGTTTGTTCATTTGTTGCTTTTAGTTTTATATCCCACTTATGTCTTTATATATAGAACTCATTTCGAACTATTTTTATTAAAAAACTACACTGATGAAGAGAAGGCTGGTAGCTCTCAATATAACATCACATGTTGCAATCTCTCACATTTGAGGTCCTGCCAGCTTTGGGACAAGGCATAAGGATCACACATACCCTAGGAAGTCCAAGGAAAGGGTCTGGTAGCCACTGCAGAGAATAGGGGGTTTGCAGCCACCAGGGACATACAGCTCAGACCAGCCCTTGGGGAATGAAGGCAACCCCTTTACAAATGGAGAAACATCAAGAAAAGGTAGGCTATTGCTCTACTTTGGGTGAGCTTTCCCTCTCCTCCCATCTTTAGTTTCATACATGATAAGACTGGGTGGCTACAACTGGTGAAAGTATAGATGGGTCTGAGGGCCTGGTGGCTGGGGGTAATTTGGGTTGGGGGGTTAGAAGGTGGACTGTTGTCCTGGATAAGAGGAGAGGCCGAAGCAGGTCCCAGAACTATGGATGCAAAGCAGAGGATGAGAGATAAGGTGCTTTGAGTTTCTTTTCAAGTTGCCTATTTCACACATTGAGAAGAAGAGCAAGTATTCAATCTCACTGTCCTGTCCAAAGTAGTTAAATATATTTGTGTAAAATGTGTGGCAGATAGTGATGAGACTACCAGGATGAGCCTGCCCTGGAATCAAGTTAGCATGTGGGACAATAGAACTACATTTGTCTCTTGGGTCCCCTGAGTGTGGAGCTCCAGAGGAAGGCAGGAGTTAGGTGATCTTCAATCTATCGGAAGTATTTTATTAATAACACCCCGAAACAATAATAGAAACTTAACCTTCTATAGAAATATAAGTTTCATTTCTTTTTAGAAAAACACTGAGTTTTTTCCCCTCTATAGTGTTTTTTTTTTATCTGGATCCAGATTTTTTATAGAGCCTTGAAATTCATTGATATATGAAAAACCAAGGCCACTGTTGACAGGAAGTATGTATCTGAGTAAATTATGCATATGAGTAGCAGAGAGAGCACCCGTCCCCTGGGATGCATTGAACAGTTTCCTGGCTGTGTTGTGGGAGTGAATGGTAGAAGCCAGAGGCAGGTAGGTGGGTGGTGGCTGTGAATGAGGAAAATGAGCTTCGCTGAGTTGACTTTTTTCTTTGAACAAGACCTGGTGACCAAATGTCATATATATATAATTTTGCTTGAATGAATATATGCTGGGAAAATAAGTCCCAGTGTGCAGAGACTCCCTGTTGGCAACTCTGCTTCAGAGAGAAGGTGATGTTTGCCTTCACCTTGTAAAACTGCTTCCTTGGCTTTAGCTAAGGTACTTTTCTTCTCTTGCTTTTTGAAATTCCACTAATTATTGTTCTTCTGTTTTTACAGAAAGCCAGTTTTTTTTTAACTTCCTGTTGAGCATTTGAGAGCTGGGTCCTTTGACTTACCTTTTACCCCCTCTTTCCAGAATATGTGCCCCTGGTCACACACTCAGTCTCTCTCTGTGTCTCTGTCTGTCTCTCTTGCATTTGCAATTTGTGCCAATCACATCATTTTCATCCCCCTTTTTTGGACCTGGAAAATTGGAACATTGACTTGCATTTCACCCCAGTTGTCTTGCCTCTGCTCTTGAGAATGTAATGTTGGGAGATTGAGAACAATGAGTGTCAGCTCTGTTGACTCCTTTGGGTGATCTGGGTGACAGCAGCTTGAGCTGGCAGCCTGTGGGGTCAAGTTCAATCCCCAGTAGCTCCCACTGCAGTACTGAGAGTACATCTGGGCCTGATGGGACTGACACCCGGGACCCTTGCATACCTCTAAACCGTTATATGAAAGATAGGCACAAGGGAAGTTGCATGGGGAAGACAGTACAACTTATTAGAATAGGGAAGCAAGATTCAAGGAGAGAGAGAGAGAGAGAAAGGAATCCAGTCAGAAATCATAATAGAATGTAATCCCAGGTTAGAAGAGAACTGAAGAAGTCAAATGAGAAAGACTGAACGGATAAGTTGATAGAGCCACTTTACATAATGAAAATTCTCATTTGGGTAGAAGATCATCAATTAATTTTTGTTGAATGTATTATGTAATCATGTGTCCATGTTTTGATACTTATAATTTGCTTTCATCTATTCTTTTTTTAAAAAATATATTTTATTGATTTCTTACAGAGAGGAAGAGAGAGGAATAGAGAGTTGGAAACATCGATAAGAGAGAGACATCGATCAGCCGCTTCTTGCACGCCCCCTACTGGGGATGTGCCTGCAACCAGGATACATGCCCTTGACCACAATCGAACCCAGGACCTTCCAGTCCGAAGGCAGACACTCTATTCACTGGGCCAAACCAGTTTCAGCTGCTTTGATCTATTCTTAAAGTTGTTTTGGAAAATTTGAAAAAATATCTCTCTAGCAGGTAGCAGGACCCCCATTAAAATGGATAAATATGAAAGAGAATGTAATTTACATAATAGAGAAAGTCAGGGGTAAAGCTGACTAGGTATGGCTGGACCCAGGGACTCAAATAAGGATCTTACTTCGTTCCCTCCCTCATTCCCTTCCTTTCTCTTTCTCTCCTTTCTTTTTCCCTGCCTCTCTCTCTGCATCTCTGCCCCTTCTCCTTAGCCCCAACCCCAACCATTAATACTCTCCTCTTTCTCCCTTTCTCTCTTCTTCCTCTCCTTTCCCTTGACCTTCTCTCACAGACTCTGGCATCCCCTTACTCAACCCTCTTCCTCCCCATGCTCCCTGTGCCTGATCTCTCTGGTCCCTGACAATTTCTCACTCTGATCCCACTCACTCTCTCCTTCTTCCTTTCATTCCCCACCCACCACTACTTCCTCTCTCCCTCTGCTCCTTCTGTCCATCTCTCTATCCTTCCCACCTCATTCCCTTCTCTTTGCCCTGCTCCGTTCCCTCCATCTTCCTTGGCCACCCTTTACCTCCTTGTTTCCCCTTTTCCTCTTTCGCTGCCTTCTACCCCTTCTCTCTCTATCCTCCTCCTCTTTCTCCCAGCTCCCTGCCTCTCTCGTAGTTCTGTTGTCCCACATGCTAACTTGATTCCAGGGCAGGCTTTCTTCTGTGGTGAACCTCCCTATAGTCCAGACTTACATTACCTTCGACTTCCCAGAGGAAAAAGAGTTTTTCTTTCCCATTAGTTTCAGCAGAAAGTCCCAACATAGCATCTCATTTGGCTGATGTAGGGCTGGGATGTGCTGACAGTTCTCGAGATGAGAATGGGTGGTGGTTTCACTTTCTGAACCATGTGGATTGAAGTTCAGGAAAATCAAAGTGCTAGAGAAGGGGAATTGGGAATTGGATTCAGAAGAAAGGGTCCTGGATACTGGACAGGTAAACATAAGGTGCCATTACTATTCTCATTGTCCAGTCTATTGACTATTCGTCTACTGACTACTTTTCTATAAGAAAATATAATTCATAATCAACCAAATGTAAAAAGCAGTAATAATTCCCAAATAAAGATTTATTTCCCCGTCTTCACAGTCCTATGCAGGCAGAGCAGGTTTCTCTGTAAGGCTTCCTGAAGGAACAGCACAGGGAATGAAGCGTTTGTATCACGTGGTGCCACTGTGTGGAGACCTTCACTTCCAGTTGCATGAGCAGGAGGGAAGGAGTATAGAACACACAGGTTCTTATGGCCACACTCAGATGGTATACAGAGTTTCTGCCCAAATCCCATTGGTCAGAACCCAATCCCTTGTTCCCACTCCAGCTCTATGGGATGCTGGTGATGTAGTGTTCTTATGTGTCCAGAGGGGAAATGAATGGGGCTTGAGGAATGCATAGCACTGTCTGGGCCATAGTCAGTTTGTTTATATATGTGATTGAAAGGAACCAATGTAAAGTTAATACTGGATATTTATGAGATATTAATATGCTTTTCTCTGGATTGCCTTCCATTCTTTCTTTAAAAAATATTTTTATTGATTTCAGAGAGGAAGGGAGAGAGAAAAAGAGATAGAAACAGTAATGATGAGAAAGAATCATTTATTGGATGCCTCTTGCATGTTCCCTACTGGAGGTCAAGCCTGCAACCTGGGCATGTGCCCTGACCAGGAATCAAACTATGATCACTTGGTTTATAGGTCAATGCTCAACCACTGAGCCACAACGGCTGGGCTTCCATTCTTTCTTTGGATTGACATCTTGTCCTAAAATTATGTGTTTTTTTTTTCATGAAGTCTTCTGATGGGGCACTGTATTGCAGAGCATGGACTTCAGAACAAAATGGCATGAGTGCCCCTCCAGCTTCCCCATTTTCTAGGGGTAATTGTGAAGAAATTAGCCTCTCAAAGCTTTTGTTTCCCTTTCTCATATACCACACAAGAAAATGTCATTAATAATAACCCAAATTTAAAGCACTCACCTGAAATAAAAACATACACAATTACATGCCCATTATATCTATGTTTTTTTTTTTTAAAAAAGCATTCAAATCACTTTGGTGAGTGTAAGGTTTTTTTTTTCTAGCTTTAATTTTACTTAGCAACTCAGTGGAGCTCAACAACTCAGTGGTGCATCTGGGCGTGGGCTGCGCTGTCTGCTCTAGTTCTCCAGCCATCAGAATCCGGCAGTTTCAGAGCTCATGGGAGGTTTGCTCTGTGGTCACTCACTCCAACCTCCTCATCTTACAGAAGAGGACACTGAGGTCCGGAGAACTTGGCTGTGCACACCGTCACTCCGTGGTTTAGTGGCAGAGTTGGATCCCACATGCCTGATTGCATGTCTGTCCGCAGGAGGCTCCTCTCTCCAGCGTGGCCTTTCCCTTTGGCCACTTTTGTTCCTTCAACAGATCGAGGCAAGACCTGAGCAGCCTGGAAAGAAGGCTCCTCAGCTCTATGCCAGGGCTCAAGCAAAGCCTGCTCATTTCATAAGGTTTGCTCCCTCCCCATTCTCGCTGCCCTCCCCACCACAACACGCAGTTGAGTGTAGACATTTTTCTGTGTTCCAAACCTAGAGACTGTCCTGAGTACAGAGACCGTGGTTCAGAACGTGTCCTCTTTGCAGAATGCTGCTGAGCGCGATGAGGGCTAATAAAGACATAGGTAATTGCTATGGAAGAATACGGCTGCCAGGAAGATGATTGAACTTCCACACAGAAGGTGAACAGATGGTATATTTATTGAAATTCATAGGCTGTGAGATGGAATAATTTAACCGATAGCATTTCGGATGGAGGGAGGCACACAGAAGAACGCGTGTGCCACTAGGTGGCGTGATCACCCAGGGCCCAGTGTTTGTCTTTGGGAGAGGGAGGCCCAGATTCTGTGCACAGGGAGGATTTCTGTCCTTCATTCTCTGTTTGGGACTGCTAACCTTCCCTGTGGCTGAGTACAAAACCACTATTTTTTAAAAAGACGTAAAAATCACTTTAATTATACAGTAAATATATGCTACAAAGGACTTTGGCATAGGAAAGAAGCAATCAGATGACAAGGTCTTAAATCCGTAAAGAGTGGAGCCATGGCTGAGGGGGCCAAGAGTAGCCGTGGGTTCCAATAATCTTTCAATCACAGGCCCTTCTGGACCTAAAGACATCTTCTCCCTGCCGGCTTCTCCCTCCTCAGCCTTGCCCCTTGCTCCCAGTGCAGAACAGCAGGAAAAACACTGGCTTTAGAAGCTTCATTTTGGAAGTTGATGGGACTGATAACATTATGTCAGAGGAAAAAAGAAAGGAATCCATTGTGAACTAATGTGGGGACGCAGGAAATGATAAAATAGAAAAGGTGAGTTAATAGCAAGTTAGCCTGTGATGGTTACTTATCCTATCTCTGTCATCTTAATAATGTTTTAAAGTTTATTTCCTTCCTTCCCCCTTTTTTTTTTAAACTTTGGTTTCTAAAGCCAGAGCTCCAAGAAGTTTTTTTCAGCAACATTAGGATGCTCACATCCTTTTGATTTGATGTCAGAACCACTTTCTTTTTATGTCTGATTTCATAAATGAACAAATATTCATTGAGTCTTTGTTCAAGCTTTTATCTTTTTTGTGTGTGTGCCTCAGTTTTTTTATCTGTAAAATGGGATGGATACCTGTCTCATAGACTTATTGTAGGGATTAAATGAGCACTGTTATGTAAAATACTTAGAACAAAACCTGGCAAATAAAAGATATTCAATAAATGTTAGCTGCTATTTAGTAGTTCTGTTATTACCACCATCGCTACCTGCTATTGCACTATTACTGCCTATATGCTACTGTGTTACCTCTGCTATTACTCTGACTTCTACTATTGTATTATTGCTGTGACTATGTTATTGCTCTTATATTACTATGATTCTTACTCTTTCTTTTGTTTTACTTCTGCTCTTATTTTGAATTTTGAACTCCAATTTCTCCTAATTTCAGAAACTATCTAATCTTATCAATTTTAAGGTAAATTTATTCTCTTTTGGATTTTTAGGTAAGTGGTTAATTTGGAAAACCTCCCTTTCAACCTCAGAGGATGAGCTTAACCATCTGGGGTTTACATCTGACCCTACAGTGAGGGCTGTGTGGTCCATAGTTATCGTCCATCCACATGGAGGTACCTTGTTTTGACTTCAGTTAGTTCTTTGGCCTCAGTCCATGCACACCTCTGAGTCTGGGCTGGTCTCTTCTGAGCCATTTTTGGACCCGTATGGAGTGGGATGAACAAATACCCATGAGAATATCCTCTGGCTTCATGCTGGCCTCCTCCTTGTGAGGCTGAGCTCAGGCTTCTTGTTCTGAATTGTGGGGGCCACGCTGGACTAGAGGTCTCCCTATAAGGCCTAAAGGCTCAAAACAAGGCACAAATTCCCTTGTCCTTGAGTCCCCAAATGTTTTATACTTTCCTGCTTCATCTCTGCATTTCCATTCCCAGCCCCCTGTACAATACAGCACCCTCCACGTTTTATTTTATTTTTTATTTCAGAAATCTTCAAATCAAAACTCATCACTCCTGGAGGAAATTCAAGTGTGGAGTGGGAACCCTCACTACGCAGTCCCACAAACACACACTCCTCCTCCATTTATTTTTGTGGGAAGGATGTTGGGAGGAGGTTTCTTAAGCTGTGCCTCTGAAATCATACCATGGAGGTGACCAATGAGGGCTCACATATGTTGTCAACCATGAGCAACATGTCCTTAACAGTTGTTCTGGGACAAAATTCTTGTATGTGCAACTTACCAATTCAAACTGACATAGGTGGTGGTGGCAGGCTAGAATGAACACATGAAAATTCTGGGCTATAGACTATACAAAGATATACACTCTCTTTGACTGCATGTGGGTCCATTCAACATAGGCCAACAAAATACTGCCCATAGGGACCCTGTCACACTTTAACAAATAAATAAGAATGCATCTCCACTTAGAGACTTTGTATTTGAAAACATTTTTCACAGTTGGTGTTCATCTTATAATTTTGCATTATTTTGATAAAATAAACATATAAACTTTAGTCCGCTTCTCTTTGGTAATATATCCAAAAAGAGATGAGTTAATAAAGTTTCCTTTCATGTATTACTTGGGACCAGAATTAATTTGTTAGAATTGAGATTTATCCTATTGGACAGCGATGATCTTAGTCAGAGGTAACAAATTGTGGCCTGTGGGCCAAACCCAGTCCACTGCCTGCTTTGTGGGGCTTAAGAGCAAAGAATAGTTTTTTACAGCCTCAAATGGTTAGAAGGAAATCAAAAGGATAATATTTTATGACATCTGAGCATTACTACGGGGAATTCAGTTGTCGGCATCTATAAAGTTTTATTGGAACACAGCCATGGCTGCTGTTGGCTGCTTTCCCACTACACTGGCAGAGTCCAATAGTTGCAACGGAGACTGTGTGGCCTGCAAAACCGAAAATGCTTACTCTTGGACCCTCACCAGAAAACATTTGCTGACCCTGTTCTAGGATGTGGATGTACCACGAAGAGGAATGTAAAGAAGAGCATTCTGTTTAGGTTTCTGTTTGTCTCCAGGTGAGAGTGAACCCATCCCAAGGGGAGGCGTTGATCTGAAGGAAGCAGGCGGAGAAGGTGCTCTTTCATCACGTGGCGCCGTGTGTGGTGTTTGTGTCAGTCCCACCTCCCATCGCAGCTCTTCAAGCTGCTGTTATTTTATGCCACCTGCATAACCTGATTTGCATCTTAAATGCATATCCAGCTACCACTTGGATATTTTTTTTTTGCAAATAAGGAGAATGGCTTTTATGAAGCCATCTGTAGATGAAAAATAAATAGCAGCTAACAACAGCCCTGGAATGTGTGATTGAGGGAGCGAGTGCGTACATAGAGAACCACACAGCTGATCTGCTTCCCAAGTCAAGAAACTTCGAAAGAAATCTCAGTATTGACAAGATAAGGGAGGCGGGCGGGAACCATCTGGAAGAAAAAGGCAAAATAAAAGCCACTTGACACCCAGAGGCGCACTTGGACTTGGCCAGAGCTTGTCCGTCATTCTGAACCCCGGTGCCTTGGCGCATTGGGGCTTCTCGCCTCCCAAGGCCTGGCAGGCTTTCCTAACAGCGTGAGCCTCCATCTCCGGGGCTGTACTGTTGCACAGGAGGCTTTCCTGCAGGTACTCCCATCAGAGAAGGTTTCAACATCTGGGCTTAAGTCCCATTTTATGAAGCTTTTCTCTTAATAATCGGATTCATCTTTTTTCATATGTTCTCTAACCACACTCCCAGGCACCTTGTACCCCCAGGGGAGTTGTCAGAAGCAAATTGCAGAAAATGTGGCAATTCTTAGCTTCTAAATGCAAAATAGAAGCGTGAAACGAGGGTTGAGAAAGTAAATGTGAGGAGTCAGAACAATTCTCTCTGAGTTCCTCCTGGACCTTCCCCTCTCCTCTCCTCTCCTCTCATCTCTCCTCTTTGGAGGAAAGACCTTCTGACCAGGGAAAGAGAGAGAGGAATGGGAGAGAAGTAAGAGGGAATTCCCCCTTCTGTCTCTTCTCTTTCTCTTCTCCTCCTCTTTCTGGTCTTTCACCCCTCCTCTACTTCCCCTCCTTTCTCCTTCTTTTTTTTCTTCCTCCCACCTCTTCTGTCCTCTCTCCTGTTTGTGTCCTGTTCTTGATTCCCATTTCAGGTGGAGTCCTGGGGTTACGGGGACACAATTACTGCTCCCCACTTTGATTGGGGAAATGATAGGAGTTAGGATTCAGGCTGAGTGTCCTGGGTGAATTCAGGAGATGGGTGTCGCGGAGGAAATCCTGTTGCTGTCACGGTACTATTGCATAGTAGAGCCAGTTGCTAGTTATGTCTAGGCTGCAGAAAGCCTTGGCAATCTCTGCAGGTACTCTATGGCTCTCTCCAATGGGGTATGCCACCATAGGAGAGTGTGCACCTGAGACCTGTGCACAGAGGATGCGTGCTGGAAAGATGTGACGTGGACAGTCTCTGCCCATGCTGTGCCCACACCTCAGTGGGTCAGTGGGGAGCCATCTGAGAAAGCGCTGCTCATTTCCTGTGTGAAGGATTAGATGGGTGAGTTATATCCTGCAAAGGAGGCCATAGCCTTCATTCTCACCACCTCCAGCATGGCCTTGTCTGGAACTTGGGGCCAACTTCAGAGATGGGTGGGACATAGGGGAACATTTTTCTATTTTACTGAGTTTTCTTTTTCTTTTTTTAAAAAAAATACATATTTTATTTATTTATTTATTTTTACAGAGAGGAAAGGAGAGGGATAGAGAGTTAGAAACATTGATGAGAGAGAAACATCCATCAGCTGCTTCCTGCACACCCTCTACTAGGTTTGTGCCCGCAACCAAGGTACATGCCCTTGACCGGAATCAAACCTGGGACCTTTTAGTCTGCAGGCTGATGCTCTATCCACTGAGCCAAACTGTTTTCGGCTGAGTTTTGTTTTTCATGTCAGGCAGGATAGGGGCTATAAGTCAGAAATTAAGCTAAGTTATGGGAAATAAAGTTATATTTCTTATGCACCAGAGTTTATGATTTGTAAAATTTATACCAGGTGTAGTTACATCTATTAAATGCTATGAGCTAAGTATTATACTGGATGATTTTCAAGCATTTTCTCATTTAATTCTTTTTATGACGTTGTGAGGCAGGCATTCTAATTCTATTCTACAGAGAAAATTAAGGCATTCAAAGGTACATTAGTTAGTCTAAGGTCACATAGTCAGAAGGGTGCAGCTAGGATTTTGGTGTTCGTGTACTCCACATACCCTAAGACTTGGGATTTGGATAGGACTTTATGATAGGCCATTGTAATCTACTTTGCATATACATCTGTTAGTGAGACAAACCTTTCCTTTGACAAGGAAACTTTTCTGGGCCTTTTATCATGTGCCAGGTGCACTGCTAGGCATGGGATGCAAAATGAGTAACACTCACTTCTCTCCAGGGATGTAACATCTGCCTACCTTTAGTTCTAACACATGCAAAGTACTGTGTGCACTGGTTGAGTGAATACACTTGAAAGGTACAGAAGCATCAGTAAGGGAAAGAATATCTTCATGTCAGATGTAGCATCAAGAACATTGCAACCGTGCTCACAGGAAGCGAACTTGAAAGAATCAGCTCACTGATTGTGGTGGAAACGTAGATTTGATGTTAGAATGGTCTCTGGCTCGGTGGTGTGGAAAGGCTGTTGGTTGGAAACCTGATCTTAGCTGAACAAAGCCCCGGGGAACAATTGGGCACAGAACATAGAGACAGGCTGATCTGATCTGAGAAGATTCCTTTGTTCTTTACACCAAGTATTGATGAGGGAAACCGAAGTCCGTGAATCTCCCAGCATGGAACAGTGTTCAGAAGAGAGAACTCATTTCAGGAAACAGTATTTTTTTTGGTGTCCACTAAATGAAAAAAGGGATTAATGCAATGATTGGTGTAGATAGGAAATCTAGGTCATGTTATAACTTTTGTTGTCCCACAGCACATGTCTGTTGAGTACAGGATATACAGCGAGGCTTCGCGTTTCTCAAAGGGAGACAAGCAGCTGGCTCCAATGTCATGATGGTTTTGGTTGCTGGACAGTGACACATCCTCCAGCTTTCTGCCATTTTCTTGTGGGTATCTGTGTTCTGAAAGCAAATGGTAACGTTTTGAGGTCCTGAGATGAAGACATTAGCATGTCAGTTTGAGGGTGAGGACACAAGTAAACCCATAACGTTCTGCTATATGGTCATCTTTTTTGAGTGTGTGGTCTCCTCCACTGGACTATGAATCACACTGCCAGGGTACTGAAGGCATCGGAATTTTTTTCCTGTAGATCATCATTATTCAGAAGACACTGTGGGCTTCTTCATGTCCTCCAGCGTATCATCAATGAGGGATGTTTTGCCAATAATTCCCGAGTTTTTAGGGACCCTGCTTTTCATCTCTCTGTCCCTAAAAACGCCCAATCACAGGACACTGAAACCCAGTTTTGCTCCCATGTACTGCCCAGACTGGATATTTAGCTTAAACTCCCCCACCCCCACCCATGATCTGGAATTAAATAATTGCCTAATCCTACTGACAATGGCCATCCCTCGCTTTTCCCAGGGTCTCCCACTTCTATGGAGTTTAATGCTATGGGTCCCCTCATTTGAGACTTGATGTAGGACTATCAGCTCTGAGGAGGTCAGAATTTGTTTCCTTCATATCCCTGCTTTCCTCCCTGGAGTCGTTTTCCCTAGGCATGTGGTCAGCTTCCACACACTGCAGCCTGTAACAGAGGTGGATGCCAGTGTCCTTCTCAGACAGCAGTGAGGTGCCAATCTGAGAGTCCCTCTACCTTGGAGTCAATGTAGAGTCAGTTTTCAAGTTGCCATGATGTTAGGAGGTTTGTGTTTCTTAATAATTATGTTTAGGTCAAACTTTTAGGAAGTGCCTTGAATGCTGGTGTTCTCTGGTTTGAGTCTTGTGTCTTGGGAATGCAGTGTGTGGAGCTAATTTTTATCTCTGGATGAAGAACATAAGCAGCGGTCCCGCATCCCTTCAGAAGTGCATGTTCAGAGTGTGTTCTCGCTGAAGGGTGCTCTTTCCCATTTGCTGGGTGGTTATTTGAATAGTTGGCTGGACACCATGTGTTTTAATGATTTTTAGATAAAGCAGAACTACCAGGGAAAGAGGAAATCTGTGTGTCCTTTAATTGCTGGTTCATGAATAGGTGAAGCAAGTCAAAACTTGGGGAATGCTCATTGAGTTTCCCATTCTTCTCCCCGGGCCTCTAAAGGTCGATTGGCAGAAGCCGTGGCCCATTTTTGTCACATGCATTGTATTTGTGAATTTTTCCCCTTGTCTTTTCTTTCCTATTTCTCCTTACTATAATTAGCAGTTCCTAATCATAATGCACTTGAATATGCGGGACCGCTGGGAGGTTAGAAACATAGCAATTATTGAAAGAGGGAGATATTAAAATTCACTTACAGGAGATGAAAGAATAATCATGAACACATTTTCTTAGGTGGCCTAAGACTTGGGATGCCATCTAATTGCTTCTATTATAGTTGGGGTCAAAGTAGAGCAGCTTGCGTTTACTTGTTACCCACTTCAAAACCTCTCCCTTACATTTCTTCCTTGTTCCTTTGACAACCTAATATAGAGGATGCAGCAGCACTGATTTATGCCTGAGGGCCATAAAGATGAGTGAAACCCAATACTGTCCTAAAATTCTATCCAAGTCATCCCCTGAGCTTATAGTCTTGAATTCTGCTAAAAAATTTCTTTGGGG
>PVJN01038225.1:0-20479 GCA_004026805.1 Lasiurus borealis
TGCCCTTATCCATAGGTGTATGATTTTTGTCTAGACTCTTCCCACCCTCCCCCACACCCCTTTCCCCCTGAGGATTGTCGGTCCACTCCCTTTCTATGGCCCTGATTCTATTATATTCACCAGATTATTCTGGTCATCAAATTTTTTATTCACTTGATTTTTAGATTCACTTGTTGATAGATATGTATTTGTTGTTCATAATTTTTTATCTTTTACCTTTTTCTTCTTCCTCTTCTAAAAGAGTACCTTTTAGCATTTCATATAATACTGGTTTGGTTGTGATAAACTCCTTTAGCTTTTTTTTTTTTTTTTTTTTTTTTTTTTTTTTTTTTTAATCTGTGAAGCTCTTTATCTGCCTTTCAATTCTGAAAGATAGCTTTGCTGGGTACAGTAATCTTGGTTGTAGGTTCTTGTTATTCATCACTTTGAATATTTCTTGTCCCTCCCGTCTGGCCTACATAGTTTCTGTTGAGAAATCAGCTGACAGTCATATGGGTGCTCCCTTATAGTTAACTAACTATTTTTCTCTTGCTGCTTTTAATATTCTTTCTTTGTCTTTTGCTCTTGGCATTTTAATTATGATGTATCTTGGTGTGGTCCTCTTTGGATTCCTTTTGTTTGGGGTTCTCTGTACTTCATGGACTTGTAAGTCTATTTCTTTCACCAGGTGGGGGAAGTTTTTAGTCATTATTTCTTCAAATAGGTTTTTAGTATCTTTCTCTCTTCTGGCACCCCCATAATTCTGATGTTGGTATGCTTGAAGTTGTCCCAGAGGATCCTTACATAATTTGGATTCTTTTTTCTTTTTGCTTTTCCAGTTGAATGTTTTTTGCTCCTTTGTATTTCAAATCTTTGACTTGATTCTTGAGATCCTCTAGTCTGCTGTTGGATCTCTGTATATTATTTTTTATTTCAGTCTATGTATGCTTAATTTCTAGTTGGTTCTTTTTCATATCAAGGGTCTCACTAAATTTATTGGCCTTTTCTAGAAAATTCTTGAAAAAACTTATAACTATGGTTTTGAACTCTATAACCAGTAGTTTGCTTTCCTCCATTTCTTTAATTTATGACCTGCTTCTTTGTTCCCACATTTTGGCTGCTTCCCTGACTTGACAGAATGATTTTGTGTGCTAGGTATCCTATAGGGCCCAATGGCTCAGCATCCCCAGTTACCTGAGATGGACACTCTTGGTGCACCCCTTTGTGGGCTGTGTGCACAGTCTTGTTGTAGTTAAGCCTTGATTGTTGTTGATATCACTGGGAGGCATTAATCTCCAGGTCATTTGGCTATGAGAATCAGTTGTATCTATGATGGGAGAACTTCTGTGCTGGAGACACCTTTATGATGAAAGACTTGCTTCAGTGGGGTTTTGGTGCTCATTGAGTCTGGCCCCTGAGTGTGCCCCTTATGGATCTAAGGAGTTGTAATCTGGATGGTCCTACTCTGACCCCTGATACACTGGCTCTTGGATCTCTAAGGAGGTGCCTGAGACCACCCAGCAGGAGCTACAGAGAGATCTACTAGTTCCTCTTCTTTGTTTGGGTTTTGGAGGTGCTCAGATGAGGCCCAGCTATGAAGCAATGCAAGTTTCTGTGGGGCCTTGGGCCTTCTTTTGGATTTTCTGAGTCTCTCTAACTCAGCTGCAATTTGATAGGTAAGTTTAGAATTCAAGGAACCAGGCCATTCATATGCAAAAGCATATCCTCACAGCTTGGGTGGGGTGGAGTCTCAGGGCAGAACAAACAGCAATGGTTTCCCTTCAGCCCTGTCCTAAGAGGCCCCTGGATCTCAGTGTCCCATGATAATCACTGCAAGCACCCGCCTGCTTCTAGACAGTGCAGTTTCTCCTCATATAAGTCTTTGTCCCCAGTGTCTCACCTGGAACTAAAGTTCAGAGCATTAGGGAGCTGTGTTTCCCTCCAGCTTGAAAAAGTCAGTTGTGTACTCAGTTGCTAGCCCTCTCCTCACACATGCGCCTCCGTAGCTCTGCCTTCCGCACCTCCTCTGAGTCTCAGTGTGCTTTTCTCTTCCCTTCTAGTTGTAGACTTCCCACTCAGCCAGTCTTCCTGTGGTTCTGGATGATGTCTGTTTGTCTTTTAGTTGTAGTTTTGAAGTTGTGTGAGATGGCAAGTTAAGGTGTTTACCTATGCTGCCATCTTGGTTTCTCCCTGTGCTCATCTATTTTTTTATTGTATTGTATTTCTTTACTCCCAGAAAGCATTCATTTGGTGTTCTAGTTGACTTGTGCATAATATTTACTATTAACCAGGAATTAGAGTAATAATTAGAGTAATTTTTTTTACAGTAAGCACTATAGATGTGAAATGTATCAATTTTCCATAGAATAATAGCTTGGAAAAGGTTGTATAGCTCATTAAATCTATTTGCCTATTTCTATTTTTTTCCTCTAAAGTCCATTAGAATATAATTGTGAGAAAAACTGGCAAAGTGAATTTTAAAATTCAAGTTGTAATTTATCTGGCTTAGAGACAAAAACTGAGCAGATAAATGAAACCTGGATGCCCCTTCTCCTGAGAGAATGGAGAAGGATTAGCACATCACTAATTTGGCTGTGGTAGCTGAGTTTATTATATGTTTACGCTGCTGATTTAAGTACTTCCTACAGAGAAAATGTAGCAACAGACAAGTGTTGCTCTTTAGTTTGGCACTGAAAGTGAGCAGGTGGCATCACTTTATGTAGTAGGTGTAGTCTGGAAAATGTGTTTTCAAAATGAATTTTTATTAAAAAAACTAGAAGCCTGGTGCACAAAATTTGTGTACTGGGGTGTATGTCCCTCACACCAGCCTGCACCCTCTCCAATCTGGAACCCCTTGAGGGATATCCAGCTGCCCATGGGATCAGCCTAAATGGACAGTTGGATCTCCCTCTCACAATCTAGAACTGCTGGCTCACAACCACTTGCCTGCCTGCCAGCCTGATCACCCCCTAACCACTCCCCTCCCAGCCTAATTGATACCTAACTCTACCCTGCTGGCCCAATTGTCTATAACAGCCCTCCTCTGGTCACCCCTAACTGCCTTCCCCTGCCAGACTGGTCACCCCCAACTGCCCTCCCCTGCAGGCCTGGTTGCCCCCAACTGCCCTCCCCTGCAGGCCTGGTCCCCCAACTATCCTCCCTTTCAGATCTGATCCCTCCAAACTGCTCTCCCTTGCTGGCCATCTTGTGGAGGCCATTTTTGACCACATGGGGGCTGCCATCTTGTGTGTTGGAGTGATGGTCAATTTGCACATTACCTCTTTACTATATAGGATAACACACTAAATTTTCTGGAGGTGACAATTTAAAATAAATGTTCAATTATAGTTTATTTTCAATATTATTTTGTTTTGCTTTTCAGATGTACCACTCAGTGGTTAGACAATCATATTCTTTGCATAGTGTTCCCCTCGATATTTACAGTGAGCATCTGGGACCATACATAATTATCACTAAATGCTGGACTATACTCCTTATGCTTTACTTTATATCCCATGCTTATTTTGTAACTACTAATTTGTACTTCTCAATTCCTTCACCTCTTTAACCCAGTTCTGCAACTTCTCTCTCCTCTGGCAACCAATAGTTCACTCTATCTATGAGTCTGTTTCAATTATATTTGTTCATTTGTTTTGTTCTCTAGATCTCACATATAAGTGAAATCATATGGTATTTGTCTTTCTCTGACTGACTTATTTCATTTAGCATAATACCCTCTAGGTCTATTCATATTGTTGCAAATGACAAGATTTTATTCTTTTTTTATGGCTAAGTAATATTCTATTGTATATATGTACCACAGCCTTTTTATTTACATGTATACTTATAGGAACTTGGTTTGCTTTCATATCTTGGCAATTGTAAATAATGCTATAATAAATGTAGGGGTTTATATGTTCTTTCAAATTAGTGTTTTGGTTTTCTCAGGTAAATAGGAGGTAAACAAATTTTAATGGGAATTCCATAATGATTGTTTTTAAATGTAAAGCTAGCAATTCATTTTATAAATTCAATTCTTATGTTCTAATTTTAAATCAAGGTAATATATTGGGACCCAGGAAAATATAACAGCCTGTATTTCAATCCCATCACTATTTCATTACTTGGCTACAAATTGAGAGGATTGTATTAGGTGATTTCTATGAGCACATTCATATCTAAAATTCAGGATTCTAATTTCAAATCTAATGTTTTAGTGATTAGATTTGTTCAAAATAAAGGGGGATTCAGACTCAGATGTTAAAAGATTTTAAAGCTGCCTTTTAATAAAGAAGTCACTAGTGCCGAAACTGGTTTGGCTCAGTGGATAGTCAGCCTGTGGACTGAAAGGTCCCAGGTTCCGTTCTGGTCAAGGGCGTGTATCCTGGTTGCAGGCACATCCCCAGCAGGAGGGCATGCAGGAGGTGGCTAATCGATGTCTCTCTCTTCGATGTTTCAAACTCTCTATCCCTCTCCCTTTCTCTTTGTAAAAATCAATAAAATATATATATTTTTAAAAAGTCACTAGTGATATGTGGCTATTGAGCTCTTGGATTATGTTTGCTCTGAATTGAGATGCACTGAAAATCAAAAATACTCATTAAATTTCAAAGACTTAGCAAAAAAAAGGGAAATATCTCATGAATTAATTATTTTTATATTGACTACATATTGCAATGATAATATATTAGATATATTGGGCTAAATAAAACATTGAAATGAATTCCATGTATTTTGCTTTTACTATAAATGTAAACTTTTTTCATTTCAATAGTTTAAATTTGGGCAATTAATAGTCTAATAAATTTAAAATAGAACATTTTAACTTCCACATATGGTTCACATGATGTTTTTATTGGGTAGCTCTACTGTGAAAAGAGAGCATGTCCTACAAAGGAACCATCCTGCATAGGAGAACTCTCCATCACTGGTGTTATTCAAGGCAAGCCCTGATGATGTAGAAGAAATTCTTCAAAGATAAGATGAGCACATTATTTTCTAAAATATAGTTCACTGAACATTGGTCTTGCAAGGTGTATCACCAAGGCCCAGTGAGTTTTTAGGCAATACTGTGCTACAAAACGCTTCTTATTGATGCACACCTTAATTGCATAATGAAGCTTAAGGAAGTCAGTAATGAAACCTGCTTTTCTTGCATTAATCCACTGTTTCCTAAATTCATTTGAAATAGAATCCTTTTTAATTCTTAAACTAGAGGCCCAATGCACGAAACTCCTGCAAAATTAGGCCTTTGCAGCCTCATTGGCTGCCTTGATCCCTTGCAACTGTGGCAGCTGCCTCAATACCGTGGCTGTAGCCCTGGCTTCATCTGGAAGGTCATCTGAAAGGACATCCAGACAGCTGTTTGGTTGATTTGCATATTATGCTTTTATTATTATAGATGATAACTAGTAGCACTCTATGGACTCAAAAGAGTTACTCTGGGAAATGCTGGAGGATTAGATAATCACCAGCTCCCTTTTGTCTGACATATATATATATATATATATATATATATATATATATATATATATATATATATATGAGAAATTTATAGGAACTCATGTCTTGTAAATTGTACTTTTGTTGATGCATTTTTCTTTTGTAAAAAAATACTTTCCCCAGTCTACATAAAACATTTTATTTCACTTTCTAAGCTACTTGAAACATTACTAGTTATACCTGTGTGTGTTAGCAATCATCCTCTTAAAAATTCCTAATTTTCCCCACTCCCAAAGGAGGTATAGCGTCAAGGGTTTAAGAAACCAAGGGAGGGGGCACCAGCATGTGTAGAGAGATACAGAAGGAGAGGTGAGAGAATACTGAAAATATATTTTTTAAAATTCTATGTTTAATGTATTCCTCATGAAGAAAAGTGCTATATTATGGGTAACACAGGTTTCGCTGAACCTGCTGGATAAACAAAATATGATTTATAACTTTGTTTTCCAGTGAAATTTCATTCAGCACTCCCAAAAGCCAATTTACAAGAAACATTAGGAACATAAATTATAGTTGGACACTACCAATATATAGACTCAGAAGCTCAGGAAATAGAAGTAATCAATATCTTTATTTGTTTCAATGTGCTACCTTGCTTTTCGCAATAAGCCCTTGGTTTCCCCCAAGGAGTGAGAAGATGAAGAGGATGATAAAGTAAAATTTTTTACGACAATGTTCATAGAATCTTATGAATCATAAAGGAACATCAAGAAGGCATCATCAACTACTTCACTCGGTTACTGAACAGTGAGGTTTTTATTCTTAAAAATATTCTTTCATAGAACAAACCAAATTTCTTCTCTCATAAATCATGTAAGGAGTACATTCACACACACACACACACACACTCAAAAAGCCCAAACACTTGTTGATAGTTCCTAAGGATAAACAAGATGGTTTGGATACAAGGGCACAAAATGACAATTTCACTTGCAATGGGTCTGCATTGACTGGAGGTACTTGAACCAGGGAGCCTGAAATGGTTATAGGAGTATGGAGAATTTAAGTGTCACTAAAATATTATTATTTTATTAAAAATAGAAATGATGTTGGACATTTGTTTTAAATAGATTTCAGGATGGCTTTCTCTCATTGGCCCTTCCTACCAAATTCCCAAATGATAGATGTTTCTTTTTCTAATCAGCATTTTTTGAGGTATAATTTACATACGATAAATAAAACAATTTTAATTTTACAAATGGATGAGTTTTAAAAAAATTCATGTAGTCATATCACTACTATAACTATCATGATATAGGATATTTTCATTATCCTAGAAGGTTCTCTTGAGCCACTCCGTGGTCTATTCTCATTTGTTATCTTCAGACTCTAGCAACCGTTAATCTGCTTTTACTATTGTTTTCCTTTTCTAGAAGTTTGGGTGGATGGAAGATTATCATATACAGCATCTTGAGTCTTGCTTACTTTAATTAGCATAATGCTTTGAGAATTATCTGATAGTTTGCCCTTTTCTTGTTTAGCAGTATTTCATGGTAAAAATACACCATAATTTGTTTATTTATTCACCTATTGATGGAGACTTAAGTTGTTGCCATTTTTTTTACAAGTATGAATAAAGCTACTATAAATGTTAGTAGACAGGTCTTTATGTGAATGTAGATTTTCATTTGTCTTGGGACATACTTAGGAACAGGACTGCTGAGTGTATGTTAAATATATGTTTAACTTTATAATTATCTCCCAGACTGTTTTACAAAATGACTGTACCATTTTGCATTCCCACTGGCAAAGTATGAGAGTTCCAGAATGTAGACATCCTCACTGACCTCTACTGTCATTTTTAGTTGTAGCCATTATATTGGTTGTGTACTGGTATTACATTGTGGTTTTAACTTGCATTTCTCTAATATCTAATGAGTAGCTTTTCATGTAATTATTTGTAAATTATATATCATTTCTGGTGAATTATCTACTCAAAACTTTAACCCAATATTTTAACCATGTTATTTATCTTGTTGTTGAGTTCTAAGAGTTCTTTATGCATTCTGTATATACATTCTTGGTGAGATATGTATTTTCCACATAGTTTTCTCCCAGTCTGGCTTGCTGTTGTGTTTTCTTGGTCTTTTAAAATAACAAACTTTTAACTTTGCTTTTATTTGTGCTTATTATTGTTTTTTTTTAAATATATTTTATTGATTTTTTTACAGAGAGGAAGGGAAAGGAATAGCTAGTTAGAAATACCCATCAGAGAGAAACATTGATCAGCTGCCTCCTGCACACTTCCCACTGGGGATGTGCCTGCAACCAGGGAGCATGCATACCTTTGACCGGGATGGAACCTGGGATATTTCAGTCCACAGGCTGACGCTCTATCCAGGGAGCCAAACTGGTTAGAATTGTGTTTATTGTTTTTTCAAGAGATCTTTGCCTAACTCAAGATAACAAAGATTTTCTCCTGTTGTCTAGTTTGGAGGTTTTATAGTTTTGTAGGTCATGTGTAAGTCGATGATCCATTTAGAATTAATTTTAGTATATGATGTAATTAGGGGTTGCTATTTATTTTGAAGATGGATATGAAGTTATCCCAGCATTATTTGTTGAAAATAATATTCTTTTCCCATTGAATTTTATTGGTGCTTTTGTCAAAAATCAATCAACCGTATAAATGTGGTTCTGCCTCTGGTCTTTCTATTCTCTTTCAGGGATCTAAATGTCTACTCCTACACTAATAACATGCTATCTTTTTAGTGTAACTTTATAATAAGCACTTAAAGCAGGTAGTTTAATGTAAAAATAGAGCCCTATGTATGGGAATACAGAATTTGCTAAATGTAGCATTTTAAACCTATGGGGGAAAAGATTGATGCCATTTCCCCCCTCAGAATTTCCCAATTCATCTTGACCCTGATTAAATTTGACCCAGTGATCTGGCTAATTTTTAGTATAGTACTCTGAAAGGGGCATAGGTTGTTTTAATAAGAAAGCTTGGTTGGTTTTATACTTAGAATCCAAAATGTTGTTTTTATTTACAAACTTGTTAAGTGTTACAACTTTACTGAAAAGGAAGATGCTAAATTATGGTCTTGTTCCCTCAGTGCTGTGAGGCATAATATTTATGAAGAAAGCCTTTTGAATCTTAAAAGAAAAGGAAAGCAATTCCAAACAGCAAACATTGGTAGTGGTAATGTGGTGATAACAACCCATCATTATTATTCAAGAACACACAGGTTTCCATCATTAAAATACTATTTAAAAAACCACAACTGTTTATAGCCTTCATTTCTGGAAAAGCCTGCGGCCTGAGAGGAATAAGTAATTTATATTTGTGCAATCTCATGTTCTTGTGTAATTACCAGTTGGGACTTAAGCCAGCGCTTCTATTCCTTTTTAACAGGTCTGGATTTGTATGCATGTGTGGAGGGGAGTTGCTGGTGTTGGTGGCTATAAATTTCACCTCCTTAGTGTTTGGCCTACGACGGCACCAGGATACTTCATTATGTCTCCGTAGGAGTTTGCTCTTAATAGGAACTAGCTGAGCTTCATCCCCAAGCAGAGGTAGGAGAGAACAAGACAGACTGTAATTCTAGAAGATGGCAACATTAAAAAGAGCAACTTTACTCTGCTTTCATTTTCCCTGCCCTGTCTAAATGGATATTACTGAGAACTAATCACAGCTAAGTCAGCTACTAGGTCCATTAATACATAGTTATGTAAACTTCCAGTTTTGTGAATTTTTGCCTTTTTTACTTCCAAATCCCTTATTTTTTTCTTTCCTTTAATTCCTTCTTTCTGTCATCCTTTCCCCCTTTATCCTGAAATATGATATATGTTGATCTCACCAATTGCTTTCAATTACACTTACCATCACCTTTCATATCTCTATATTTTAGTTTCATGCTAGTCCTTTTGCTTAGAATATTTTCACCCCCCCCCTGAAATAACTTGTATATATTCTTCAAGGGTTCAGCTCAGACCCATCAAATGAACCAACTTGTGTCAAGCTACATGTCCAACGTATATATCAATATTTATTTCATGAATGAAAACATAATTGAAGCAAGTCTTTATCAATTTTTCTTCTTTGCATGTCTTCAACTTTATAGCTCAAGAACAAGAGTCATATATCAGTCTATTAATATTTTACAAATGTCAGCATGGGCTCTAGGGTTTGACTTTGCCTCTCTGGATTAAATACTGCCTCTAGCCTCTAAATATGCAAACTTGTGGTTCAATATCTTCTTCCCTGCAATTGTAATCATACCTCCGTCTCTTGCATAAGATTATTGTGAGAATCTCATGAAATATGCACCTGAGCATTAAAAAAATCATATCTATTATTGTGAACTGAAGCTTATATTTTATATCACATTCATTGATTCATCAACTCTATGATTTGGAAGTCCCCTCTAATGTCTATTAAAATTTACAAACATTTCATGTTATCACAAGAAAGACTGTCCTAATGTGAGAGAATGTGAAAATTATGCTTTTTATTATATTCACACAAAATAGTTACACCAAGTTGTCCAAATGCATTTGGTGAATTAAAGCCTCCAATTCTTATACATTTTTATACATATATCTATGCATTTATAAATACACACATATGTAAAAGATACATATCTTCTTCTAAAATAAAGTGCCCAAGTCTTGATATATGGGGGCAAAATAAGGAAAAAAGAATGATAAGGTTTTATCAGTTATAGACTGCATTTTCACAATATAAGAACCTGTTTTATACATATTTATTTGGGTATAGTGAACTTTAATCAGCAGTTCTTTTCTGAATTCTCTTAATTGTATTAATTTATCCAAAATACAGGGTGGGGCAAAAGTAGGTTTATAGTTGTGAGTACACAAAACACAGATTATTCTAGTATTATTATTTATTAATTATTTTCCACATGAACAGCTATAAGCCTACTTTTGTCCTAACTTGAATTAGAAGAGGTCATGTAACCAACTTAATGAATCAGAGGCCAATTTTTCTTACTGTGTCTGGCACAGAGAGAGCTTGGTTCCCCAATACAAGGGTAAGATCAGCTTCATTCTTAATTTTTCTGCTTTTGTACTGTTGTCTTTCTGCTAAGGTGATAAGCAGAGAGAGAAATGAATCAGACATCTCTAATTCTAAACCCTCTGTTAGCTTTCAATAAAGTTAAGGTTTGGTGAAAAGATTCCCAGTGTCTTTATTCCACCCCGGGCTTGGTGAGAAAGGGCGTAGCAGGATCTGAATGGAAGGGTCCTACTGCCTCTGTTATTAATGAACTCTCTGTTGGAGTTACAGAAGAAGGATTAGGGTGTGATGATCAATAAATGGATCATTGAGAGAACCAATTGAAATGAAATTCTCTATTATACAATGGAAAACCTTGTGAGAACATGTTTGAATTTAAGAACCAAATAAGGGTTCAAGAAAAGCAAGATAATATAACATAATTCAGAAAATCCTTCTTTCAAATAGGAACCAGGACACCATTCCATGTTCCAATATTTCAGCTACTTTTCCTGCGTTATTACTGCATTTCCTATTATCTTGAACTTCTAAGGTGATCATTTGCAGACTCTGACGAGAGAAGGAATTTAAAAATGCCTTTGAAAAGTTTTCAGCCTACCGAAGCAAAGTGATGATGCCTAAAAATAGCTTAACCCGAACCCAGCCATTTCAGAATCTCTGGTGATTACACGTTCAAAATGCAAGGAAGTACAGTGTACCTTATTCAAGCAGGGAAGGGAGTAATTGTCAGCACTGGAATTACATAAAACACTCTCTAACTTCTCAACGTACAGGAGGCTGGGAACGAGGGGGAGCTCAGATAGTTCCCAGAGTTAAGAGTAAGGACTGGAGCATTTTCTTTTATTTGGGGTGGGGGGGGGGGTTACAAAAGGGGAAAGGACCAGAAAGTGTTTCCAATGACCCACCTCCGCAGGGCCTTCACAAGAACGGAGCTGCCTAGCTACTGATCTTGGTGAGCATCTTGTTAATGGCCTGCTTCACATGCGTGGTGGAGCTGCGTCTCCTTGTCTTGCCCTGCACCATCCTCCGGCGACGCACCTCTCGGCACAGCTCGTAGAATATCTCCGTGATGTTCCCTTCTCCGGTGCAGGCCGAGCACTCGTAGAAAGCACATGCCAATTCTGTGGCCAGCTTCTCGCCTTCTTCAGTACTGACCTGCCTGGAGTGGTCCAAGTCCGCTTTGTTCCCGACCAAGATGAGAGTCACATTCTTGGGCTTTTTGACCTCATCCAGAATGTTCTTCAGGGGCAGCATTTCCTCGAAACTCCCTCGGTCGGTGATGTCATAGACCAGCACAAAGCCTTCCCCCCAGCGCATGTGTCCTTCCCTCTGAATGGTGTCTTCCTGATGGCAAGAGAAACACAGATGTCAGGAGACCTGGAAGGAATCCCGGCGTAGAGATGCTGCTGTTGTTAACAGTGATCCCTCAATTACTAGTCTCTCTAGTCAGCATCCCTAAAAGTTCTTGACAAGCTTACCCTCTCCAATGGGTTGGGGATAGAAGCATTATGTACACATAGCAAGGTATTTTAGGAAACTAGAACATTTCTATATGCTGAGACCTTAACTTTCTGTTTCTAATTTTTCTTGCTACACCATTAAGTCTTTAATCACAAGGACTATAAAGAAAGTGATGAAAAGTCTCAGAGGCAGTGTGCTTACCATCTTAGTTACGCACACTGCCCCTGAGACTTTTCATCACCGTTAAGGAATTAGCAAACAGGTAACAAAGCAGACCTTACCTCACCCCTTAGAGATCAGAATTAGAAGCACAGCTTAGTAAAATAGTTTTGATTTTTTTTATTTGTTTTATCTCTTTATCCTTCCGATTATGGACAATTAGCCACCATGGGCAGAAAAGAAACAGAATAATCGCATAGAAGAGTCAAACTCAGAGTCTGTGGCTTTTGGCTTTTTTTTCTCTCCTATTTCAATTCTCCCCAAAATTATGTAGTCCCAATAACGACAGAAACTCATGTGAAGTGATTTTCAAAGGGTGTGATCACTCCTTCTTTGGAAGGCAGCATGTGTGATTTGAAAAGGCATTGCCTTCATGGGCTCAATGACTTCTGCAGGCATGTACTTCCCTGCTGCCTCTTTCTAGACTCAGTTCTGGGTGGAAGGTGAGAACATGAATAGGAAACAGATGGTGATGAGAAATAAAAGTATATAGTTACTTGCAAGAACATTTCTTGGATTAAATACTTTAATGCCCATCTTCTTGGGGTCATAGGTCACTGATAAGCATCATGAAATCCTTCAGCTTCCTAATTCTCATTCCTATCTTTGGGAACTAAATCTATCTGTGAACCCATTGGTAATGTCAGAACTGAATGACCTCAAAGCAAGTTTATATTAAATAAACTGTTATTGTTTAATAATATGGGTCATATTTTCAATAGGATGTGGTGAGGTCTAGAAAGAATATTAAATGAGCAATTCCTAAGATAAAAGATTCTTGGAAAGAGATTCTGAGGTCAGATAAATTTAGAATATAATATATACTAAAGTCCTTAATGATTTACTTTACACATAAGCATAACAAATGCTCTGAGAACTTCTGTAAAGAAAGATTCCTGTTTAACTTTATCAGATCATTCCAAAACACTTTTAATCATGAAAATCTATAATATCTTGCAATTCATCCTTCAAAATATGGGTGGACAATGTGAATATTATGGTGTTTTTTAAACCCCTTGAAATATTGAGTAATTTACATAAGGATGCATACACAGGCTGTTATAAATACAATGATATAGAAATACTTAGATGATTGAATTAAAATGTCTTTATGAATCACAGGCTAATTACAGGAAAGTATCTTTTGTTCATATGCATATCTCATTTGAACCAAAACATATTTTAGCTGAACTACTTATTCACCTGACCAGCAGTATCTAGTATCTCCATGGTGACAACTTCATCATCGATGGTTGCTTGGTGTCGGTAGGTTGATTCTGAGGCAATGAGCAAAAAAGAAACAAGAAAGAAAGAAAGACAATAAAAAAGTAAATAAGATCATGGTTTGATTTGATTTTTAAAATCACAAATTTGTCACAGGAGAGTGGCTGTTTTATGGTGCAAGTGAATGTGCACAACAGGAAGGAAAGAATGTGCAAGAATGGGTCGTCTTTATAACCTGCAGAGTTCTCGGAAGTAACAGGATGTAGCACCTGAGAGTCGCTTTGCCTCTGGCTCATTTTAATCTCCTATGAGGTCAGCTTCCTGATGCTCTCTGCCTTTTACAATGAGGCCTCCACATCCTAAAATGAGAAAGTTATTCCTACAGAAGGCATTTTACCTTGATACTAAAAATCCAGTTTTTGGAAATCACTGTTTGTTACTGTTCTGGGCAAGATGATATGTAAGCAGGAGCTGCTAATTTCTTTCTAGACCTCAATCCTAGAAATGTAAGAGGCATTAGAAGAAGGTAATGGTTATCCATGTACAAATGATCATGCAAAACTACGAGAAACCCTGGTGGCAGTAGAAGGTGAATGGGCCCTGATGTTTGGGGAATTGGTGAGACAAGTAGAGGAGGGCTAGGCAATAAGGAGGGGAGATGGAACAAAGCAGAGTTCTCTTGCTCTTGTTGCCTCTTCAGGGTAGAAAAACAATGGCAGCTCAGCACCAGGCAGGGGTGGGGAACGTTCAATCCACGGCTGTGTAAGGCCCGAAAAATCATTTGCTCTGGCCCTGCCAGTGCATGAGAGGTAAGTTAATTAAATGTTTGACCAAATACAGCAGGCTAATTTTTAAGCTGATAATTTTGTATGGCCCACAAATGATGTTATAAATATCCAAATGGCCCTTGACAGAAAAAGGATCCCCACCCCTGATAGAATGGTCCCCAAACTTTATTGGGGTGAGAAGTTAGTAGGTGGAAGAGTTTTGGATGGCTCTGAATATGCCTCTTAGCACATGAAATGGAAACCAGAGGTTAAAATAAATACCAACTAGTGCTGATCTAGATGAAAATCCAAGAAGATATGTGAAAAGAAGCAAGAGAGAAAAGTTAAAAGTTAGCAAAAAACAAAGCGCAGTGTTTGAAAAAAATTTAAAAAAAAAGGTAGGCAGGAAGGTAAAAATCTGGCAATGCTGTCTAGTAAATTAAGGGAGAAGGTGTAATCATTTGAAATTTAACACAAAAGAGAAAATAGCTATATAGTTTGATGAAATAAAATAATATTAGGAACTGTAACAACTGATTTCAAACCCTAATAAATTCTGGGAGAAGACAATGCATAGATTAGAACAATAAGAAATAGAACACTTAGCTAGATTATAGCCAGTAACTACACTTAAGTGATAATTGTAGATGTCTCCTAATCATAAAAAGCAATTGCATACAATTGGCTTTACAGGACATTTCCATTAAACATTAAACACGTTGTTTTAGAAAATATGAAAATTCCTTTTATGGGGCATTATGTTGATTCTCATAAGTATTACAAGAGAATTAAGAGACAAAAAGAAATTATAGGCTCATAGATTAAAAAATTCTACATCAAATATTATTCAATTGAATTCAATAGTTGTAGTAAGAAAAGTACGTCATGATCAGGTAGAGTTTATTTCAGGACTGAAAAGACTTTAAAAATCTATGGATGCAATTTAACACATTAAGGGACTAAAGGAGGGAAAATCACATGATTATCTCTATAGGTAGATCTATAGCAAGGTAAAATTTACATAAATTTAAAATGTATGCATATATAAAAATACATGTTTAAAACTGTGTGTATATATATATATATATAGATATATATATATATATTAGCTAGCACATACTGCTTACCATTTGACTGATAATTGTTCTAAATGCTTTACTCATATCAACTCATTTAATTCTCACAAATATCTCATGAAGTATGTGTTACCCTTAGCTCCATTTTACATGAGGAAACTGAGGCACAACAGCACTAACTAACTTGCTACAGGCCACACAGTGGCAAGTGGCGAGTGGATTGGAACCCAGAAAGCTGGCTTTGGAAATTTCAGCTTTTAATCACTAGGCTAAGTTTCAACCATGTTGAATTCTATACCTGTGGGAAAGAGGAGGGCAATGGTGTCAGAAGATGGGAGGTGGGAAAAGCCTTAAATAAAGGCTTCACATATATCTGACCTGGTATCGGGACCAGAAGGCAATAACTAATGTAAGTTTTAATTTAATTATCTCAATTGTTTGCATCTAAACCTATTCAAATCACTAACCAATCAGCAAAGCAAATAAACCTAGGAGTTTCTTTCCCATCAGGGTAGCCAGTAAGCCATTGCTTTTAGTTTTTCCCCTGTTTACCTCATGTTCCTGACTCACTTCTTCATCTCATTAACTATTTTATAGTTTATTTTTTGACCACCGTTTTATGCAACTTTGCTGTAAATCTACTCAAAATACAAACTACAAGCAGGAGACTTAACCCCGTAGCATTAAGTGCCACCAAGCCCTGGACAGTGATTACTGTCCCGGGCAGAGCACATTGCTGATGTCTTTTCTGAGAATTAAAATTTAAAAATGAGGTTTATACTCACTATATTTTAATACATATTGTTCTCACTCTCCTGGAGTATGCAATCCATATGTGATAAGTCCGATTCTCAATTCTAGACCATTCCACCCCCTTACTCTTTTAAGCTAAAGGGGAGATTATTATTTTTGCGTGATTTAATGCCCTAAAATATAACCATTTATAGTGAGTGACTCATCTCTAAGCGTTCTGTCATGCATTTCCTTCTTCATCCCCAGAGTCCCAGCTTGGGGTGCAGAGGCCCAGAGAGCAGCGCAGGCGCTGGGACCACGCCCTGGGTCTCCTGCTAGGTCCCTGGTGACCTCGGGGCACCCTCCCTCTCTCAGGGGCTGGCATCAGCCCATCCTAGGAGCCTGGAGAACAGAGCCTGGGCTCTCCTCCATCTCCCTGCACCAGAAGTCTGACAGACAGGGACATTTTTCTCCGCTGCTTCCATGATAAATAGGATATGAATTTCAACCACAGAAGACCACAGGAGGGGGAAATGGAACATAATGGAAATTGTATGAAGTTGCATGACTCCTTTGGCTGTTAGTGAACCGAAACGAAAACGATGAAATGCAGGAAATGAGGGAATGTCTGCCACCGACGTAGCCACGGGTGGCAGCAGTCATTTCATCTAAGCCCAGCGCTGCTTTTATGCCATTTTGAGCATTTTTTCTTTTCGTTGAGTTTCTTCTCTCCTCCAGCACCCCTGACTAAAAGTAAAACAGTACAAGTGTTGCCCAGAGAGGCAAAAGGCTGTACCAGGTGCTAGTTTTTCTAAAGATAATTCTAAAAAAAATGTATTAGTTTTGGAAACAAACCTCTGCTACTTAGTTTATTAAAATATTTTTATTGCTTTTAGAGAGGAGAATTAGAAGCATCAATAAGAGAGAAACATTGATCAGCTGCCTCCTGCTCGCCCCCTACTGGGGATTGAGCCCAGGACCCAGGCAGGTGCCCTGCCAGGATTCCAACCTGACTTCCTGGCTCATGGATCAACGCTCAAACTACTGAGACACACCAGCTGGGCTCCACTATTCATCTTAGAATAGAAAAGAAAATGTGTATGTGTCTGAAGGGTAGAGACACTTTTCATTTCTCTCATACTGGCAGAAAATGACATTCTGAGTCTTTTTTATGTAGTGTCAGGGGACGATTACTTAAGAGATATTTCTAAAGGAACCAAAATGTTGTATACTTATAAAACCAATATTAGTACAAATATGTAATTAGGCATATTAAAAATTATGCCTGGATTGCACTGTATAGGAGAGATACATGGCTTAAAGTGTACATTCAGTAAATAGTATATTTTTATAAATAGAAGTATATTTTATATATTCTAAGAGAAATTGATGCTCTAAGAGGTACTGTATGGTTGACCCTTTCACTAATTTAGCTTTTGTAGTAAATTTCAACATATTAATATGGACAATTGGCCAAAACAGTAACAACAGCAGGTAGTAACACTGATTTGTGCTAGTGTGGAAATTGTACTAACTTGAGTTCTATTGCTGGTCTAACCACAAACTAGTCACATAATTGTGAATACATTTACTTGGTTGGACTCTTCTTCTTATTTGTCAAAAGCTGATCTCAAAGTTCCTTTCTGTGTCAATATTAAAGAATTATTGAATAGTCTTTGAGCTGGTTACATATTTCCGCTTTAATCTTCGGTGGAGAGGCTTGTTCTAGGTGCGTCCCTCTCTTTGTATGAGCCTTTCTCAGCAGAAATGCAGGCAGGCGGAACCAACCACAAAATAATTTCACCACTGAGTTCAGTATGTGTCTCAATTCCTCCCTTCATTCCTGTCTGAGTCTTTACTAACCAGATAGACCATGATCCATTCAAACACAGAGCAGGATTCCTCTATGGGCCAGAAGTAGTGATCAATACTGAAAGGCATTCTCTCTAAATGGTCCCAACACATCAACACACACACACACACACACACACACACACACACACACACACACACACACAATTGCACACGATCTAAATCTTTATCTGTGTTCTCTTACATGTTCAGTATTTTCTGAGGGTAATGTGACTCTCAGAGAGATTCAGTTCTCTCCTGGGATCTAATCAGAACATGGATCTTACTGTTTTGCAACCAGAACATTGCTGCTACCACCATCAAGAAGTGTTTCTGCCAAGACTGGTTTGGCTTAGTGGATAGAGCATCGGCCTGCGGACTGAAAGGTCCCAGGTTCGATTCTGGTCGGGGGCATGTACCTTGCTTGCGGGCACATCTCCACTATGGGGTGTGCAGGAGGAGGCTGATCGATGTCTCTCTCTCATCGATGTTTCTGACTTTCTATCTCTCTCCCTTCCTCTCTCTAAAAAAAAAAAATAAATAAATAAAAATATATTTAAAAAAAAGAAGTGTTCCTGATTAGATGGTCTAAGTTCCAAATCTCACAGGCTGCAGTGGTGATTATCAAATGCTATGCTTGACCAGCTCTGGCCTCTGACAAAGATTTCACCGACCCACAGTGAAATGAGAAACATTTAGGGGACGTTATAATTGTTCAATGTAAATAAATGATTGAAGATTTTTCTTAGATTATTATATCCTTCAAAATGCCCGAATGCTAAAAATATTTCTTATTTTATGGAATGCAAGTGTCTATTGAGGGAACAAGTTTAGTTCTTCCTTACCCTCTGCCTCTTCTTACATACCTAATTATAATTTCTACAATATCCCTTCTCCATTAAAAAAACAAACAAGGGGGAAGGGTAGGAAGAAATTAACCAAAGAACTTACATGCATATATGTATAATTCATGGACATAGACAATAAAGTGGTGAAGGCCTGGGGCAGCGTGGGAACCAGGTTGTGGGGGAAAGGGAGAAATAGAAGGGGGGACATCTGTAGTGCTCTCAACAGTAAAAATATTAAAAAACACACACACAAACACACACCAAAACAAAAGCCTTATGTCCTGAAATCTAAATAGTTGGGAATCAGTTGTTATTATAGTAGCAAACATTTCTTTCACAGCATCATTTCAGAGCAGTGAATAGTCCATTTTTTATTAGTATGATGAATGGTGTTTATGCCCTTCAGCTTCTCATGGAACAATAATTCTGTTACAGATTGAAAAAAACTGCTCCATGTTTTTAAGGAAAGCACTGAATTCAGGAGTATTTTTTTATTTTTTTGGTAAATATCCCACTTTGCTCTTTAAATTTTTATGACTCAATTACAGTTGATATTCAATTTTATTTTATATTAGTTTCAGGTGTACAGCATAGTGGTTAGACAATTGTTTAATTTACAATAAAACTGTAGAGGATTTGAAAGACTATGAGAGTATGAAGTTTAGTTCTGGAAATGCTGACGGCTCTTAGATCACATGGATTGGGAACTCCTTTAGGCTAGAACATTCGTGACTTCTCACACGTGCGCACACACAGACACACACCACTTTCCAGCATGAGTCAATGAAAGCCTCACCTGGGAGTGAGTCAGACAACAGATATTCCTGAAGGCTGATCAACGCTCTTGTTGCTTAGCAGCTGCAACCTTTTCAGAGCAGCACAGTACAAGGTCATTTGAAACAGTTTCATTATTCTAGTGAGGAAGCCTGCACTACAGATAACTGATGCCGGCAGAATCCTATTTACAACGATTGTTTCTCAGAATTAATAAAACAAAAATAACAGGAAAATTAGTTCACCAAAGGTATTAACAATAGTAATTACGAAACATATTCAGAGAGAGTTCAAAATTTTTATGAGATCATTTTTATAAGCTTCATTTTTTTGTTGCAATGTTCTGGTATAATTAAATGAAATTAGTATTTTTCTATTGAACTTTCACAAATCATTAAGAGTCTCAGGAATTTTGTAAAGCTTATATAAATAATAAAAATATAAGAAGAGAGTAAGTACTTACTTAGGTGGAACAAACAACAGAAATGAATGATTTGTTTAAAAACTAACCTTATACCAGTTTGGCTCAGTGGATAGAGCTTCGGCCTGTGGATTTAAGGGTCCCAGGCTCGATTCCAGTCAAGGGCATGTACCTTGGTTGCAGGCACATTCCCAGTGAGAGTGTGTGCAGGAGGCAGGTGATCGATGTTTCTCTCTCTTTGATGTTACTAACTCTCCCTTTCCCTTCCTCTCTAAAAAAATTAATAAAATATATTAAAAAACCAAAAAACCAAAAACCAAATGCATTTTTAAATCCAACTACATAATTTTAAAATTATATTGTGGATATATTAAAAACATATTAAAATTATTGATGTTGAAAAACAATTTACCGAAAAGGAAAAACAGAGAAGTAAAGATATCTTAGATTAAAAAATTAACTATCATAAAGATGTGAATCTTCTCAAAGTAATTTATAGTTTTAATGCCCTTCCAATAAAAATTATGGCATATTATGCAGAGTTTTTTTTTGCATTTTTTTAAATTGTGTTACATGTATACATATCTCCCCATTGCCCCCCCTCCCTCCCAGGCATACCCCAACCCCCCAGTGTCTATGTTCAT
>PVJN01038226.1:0-20479 GCA_004026805.1 Lasiurus borealis
CCACCCATTCACAAATCATAACTGAGGACCTACAGCAAGTCAGGGGCCGTGCAAGGCACCAGCAACACCACTGCCAACGTCATAGCTAAGTTCTCCCTCTGGAGTTGACACTCTAAAGGTGGCAGCTGTATTTTTTCAGCTTCCTTCACAAAGCATCACTTAAAACACACACACACACACACACACACACACACACACACACAAAACCCAGCCAGGATAGCGTTGCTCAGTGATTGAGCGTCGACCTATGAACCAGGAGGTCACCATTCGATTCCTGATCAGGCCACATGCAAGTTTTGCAGGCTCGATTCCCAATAGGGGGCGTGCAGGAGGCAACCGATCAATGATTGATGTTTCATCTCTCTCTCCCTTGCCCTTCCTCTCTGAAATCAATCAATATATATATTATATATATGTAATATATATATGCTATATATATATATTATATATATACATGTTATATATATGTGTGTGTATGTGTATATATATATACATATATGTGTATATATATATATACATATATATATATATATATACATATATATACATATATATATATTTAAAATAATCTTGGGGGCTGTGCTGAGGAAGGAGAAATAAGGGGTGAGTAGGAAATGCCCTACATGGAAACCTCAGAGTGGGGGTGGCCGAAATGCAATGGACAGAGGGCTGCAGTGAGGTCAGCTGCGCTGCTAATAGAGAGAGTACAGCACGTTTTGCAGCCACAGCTGCACCCCTACTGCTGCCATCAGATGGCCTGGTCACCAGCGATCCCCGGCAGAGGATCCCCTGTGCACGAGGTGGTTCTCCAGAGTCCCCCGCGCGGCCCAGCCGCCTTTCCTCCGGGCTCAGCCAGAAGCCTCCTCGAGGCGCTGGCAGACGGCTCATGGCCTGGCTGCCTGCAAGCCCACCTTGCAGGAGTTTTGAGGGGAGCAGTTCCATCTGCAGAGGCCACTGGGACTGACCTCGGCTTCGGGGGCAGAGAGATACAGTTTTTGCCCGCTCTGTCTGTGAACGGTCCCAATGCAGCCGCATCTACCCAGGGCCTCGAGAGGAGCTGCCCTCGGGGTTGCTCTGCGCTGTTGGGTTTAAAGGACAGAGAAAGGCGGCCACTCCCTCCCCATGGAGCGCCGTGAGGACATAACTGTGAGCATCTGGCTTGAAACTTCAGCCACAAAAAGTACTGGCGGGCAGTATCGCTTAGGCAGCCGCTGGCTCTCAGGGCGAAGATGGGCATGTCACGTGACCCTGACACCCCGCCCTCCTCCCCTTGCTCACAGCTGATTGGACAGGGACTGACACGTAATCTAAGACAACCCCTGCCCCCCCTGCTCACAGCTGATTGGACAGGGACTGACACGTAATCTAAGACAACCCCTGCCCCCCTGCTCACAACTGATTGGACAGGGATGGGCATGTGATCTAAGACAATCCCCTCCCCTCTGCTCACAGCTGATTAGACAGGGATGGGCATGTGATCTAAGACAATCCCCTCCCCTCTGCTCACAGCTGATTGGACAGGGACGGGCATGTGATCTAAGACAACCCCCTCCCCTCTGCTCACAGTTGATTGGACAGGGACGGGCACGTGATCTAAGACAACCAATCCTGAAGCTGCTTGCAAAAAAAAAACAAACAAACGTGGCAGCTTCGAAAGGAAGAGTGCGTCCGGGCGGTGCCTGCAGGTAGGGTGTGTACAGCTGGCCCACGTGTTTTTTTTTTTTTCTTTTTAAATTTTTCATTGTTACGCCTTTATTTTAATGTAGATGAGGGAAATGCTGATTCCCTGTTGATGATACTCATAAAAACGTTCCCTTTAGGATACGTAATATTAAGTATAGTAGGTTTTCTTTTAACTGGTAGGAGGCTATGGCAAATGATACAAGAATGGAAGGTGAAGGATTCACCCATGACCAGTGCCAAGGCCACAGGCCTCCCTCGGGAATTGGAAATGCGGGAAATGGACGGCTGGGGGAGCGGATTCGGGAGCTGGAAGTGGGTTTGGGTAGGGTTCCATGGGAACCACCACCAAAGAAAGCCACGTGCAGGCCGAGGCTGAGAGGGGGAGGCAAAAACACAGGGGGTGGGGACACGGGTTGGTGTGCGATACTACGTGAAAAAAATGTGCATAGAGCAGTGGTTCTCAACCTTCCTAAGGCCGCGACCCTTTAAGACAGCTCCTCACGTGGTGGTGACCCCCAACCATAAATGATTTCCGTTGCTGCTTCATCACTGTAATTTTGCTGCTGTTATGATCTGTAACGTAAATATCTGATATGCAGGATGTATTTTCATTGTTACAAATTGAACATAATTAAAGCATAAGGATTAACCACAAAAACAATATGTAATTATGTATTGTGAAATATTTATTTCTAATTACCAATAAATGAAATTTTGTCTTGATTCGTGGTATAGCCTGCGTAACAGTCTTCATAGGACAACAGTAAACTACATTGCTACATTTTGCTACACCGAGGAGCGGTCTGTTGGTTCCTAAGACCATGGGAAATAGGTGTTTTCTGCTGGTCTTAGGCAACCCCTGTGAAAGGGTCGTTTGACCCCCAAAGGGGTCGAGAACCACAGGTTGAGAATCGCTGACATAGAGGAAAGCAAGAAAGGATGGAGACCAAGGTGGAGATGGAGAATCAAAAGGAGAACAGCAGTAAGACAGGTCGCTGTGTCCTGAGTTACCTGTCCCCCATGGACTTCCTGTTCTACACCCGACTCCACACGTGTCCTTACAGTGAATCCTGCTTGTTTCCTGTTCGAGATTCCCCGAGTAGGACTCTGTTCACCTGAGAAAGGCCAATTGAATGGACGGAATTGTATTTTGCAGATTTAGGGGCACCAGCCAGCACATTGAAAACCGATAATGTCAAGCCATGGGGAACCATTGAGGGCTCTTGACCAAGACACAGGGAGGGACTAAGGTGAGGTGGGTGAGGAGCACCGGGAGAAATTTCTGTGAGCCCTTACTTTGTCCACACCATGGGTGCCCATCTCTAGAACTTTGCTACTCTGCAAGCAAGTTGAAAGAGCCAGTTGGTATATAATTTAAATTCTTCTAATGTGTATTTACTATCTGCACCCCATCATCACCAATCAATATAACAAGTTATTACTTAATGGGTGAATATTGCAGTTCCAGCGCCCCAGATCATCAGGGGGGCGTTGTGGCTAATTGGGACAGAACTTATTTAGGAGCGTAATGAAAATGTAAATTTCCACACATTCATCAGACAGTTATTTCTTTAACTGCGAGACAGCTGATCCTAAACCAAATTAGCAAATAAACAAAGTTAATCGGCCAGAAGACAACATTTACTAATCACATATGTGTCACAAGAAGAGAAACATTAGTCAGTGATTCATTAAAACCACCCAAACCTCAACGAACCTACAATCCCTAATATTATAGCCTCGCAGCTTTGAGAAAGCAATAGGAGAGTTTTATTACAGCATTTTTTTTTTTTTTTTGCTTTAGGGCCTAGGAGACAATAAAGAACAAAGAAATACAGTGCCATGTACAATGAATAATTGCACCATTTTAAGTAACAGAACCAAGAACTGGAAATGTACTTATGTGATATGGTGGACACCGTATCAGAGTTTTGTTCTCTTCAAGTGAGAGAGAAGGGAAAAGGAAGCTAATGCAGACATAAAAATCGTAAGACAACATAAACCAAAGCCATCGTGTTTCTCTCTACACTGTGCATCCTTATCTTCTTGTCAAAACTGTTGCCTGGTAAATTTTCAGTCCAAACTGATTCTTCTCCTCCACTTGCCTCATCATGGATCAGCTGCCTCCTGCATGCCCCCTATGGGTAACCACGCCTGAAACCCAGGTATATTCCCTGACCAGGCATCAAACCGTGACCTCCTGGTTCATGAGTCGACACTCAATCACTCAGCCATGCTGGCTGGGCAAGGTGCTTTTTTCAGAACAAAGGAAAAGCTTGCCCCAAAGGGCATTGCAATTCCCCACCGCTTACCAGGCTGAAGACTTCTTCCAGTTATGAAATGAGAATTTTTCCAGCCTCTGCTGGTCCCAGCAAGGTTTTTATACCTTTGTAAGTACCAGGCACCTGCTATATCCCTTAAAGTAGAGTGGTGCAATCCACCAGTTTTTGACCAATAGATTTTTCTTACTGCATTTAAAATAAGATTGTAAATGGCTGACAAAAAGCAAAAGTCGTATCTAATATGATATTATAAAATCCATGTGACCCAGTAGATAGATTTATTCACTGGGAATTATTTTCCCAGCATATTAATAATTGATGCCCAATAAATATATTTGGATTGAGTGGATGAAGGCAATTTCTCAAGAGTGTTATAATTAAGAGTTGGAGACCAGGTACTCAAGAATGCCTGAGATGTGCATGCATTTATAGAAGGAGAGAGAATGGATGGAAAGGTGGAAGGAAGAAGAAAGAACGAGAGAGAGGAGAAAGAGAAATCTTCAAAGTAAACCCTGATCTAATTAACCAACAAACTGAATGTTCAGAAAGAGTAGACTAAAGAAGGATAAATTCAGGCCATGAAAACAATGGGCCTTTCCATTGCTGTGTGTCCTTAGACAAGTGAGTTCACCTTTCTGATCTTGGTTTTCTCATCAGCAAAATGAGGGTCACTTCAACGTCTTTCTGACGAGCTCATCCATGTAAAGCACGAATTACAAAATTTAGCACAGAGTAAATCTATATAAATACGAGCTGTTTAAAGGAAAAGGATTCTATCTCACCACATCCAAGATGCTGCTGATTGTAAGACACATTATTCCGTGAAGCACTAGAAATGAGAAAATGGCGCCAGTTCCCTTACAACACAACACTTGCATGTCAGTTGAGCGTCAGAGACATCCTGATTTCAGAGATGTCAAAATGTGGGAGGACATGTGCATCTTAGAATCACTGACCCATAGGACAAAGATAAAATTCATCTTTTCCTCAGTCTCTCTGGGAGGAGAGAACTTCCATAATCTCCAACAGAACCTCCGTCATCTGCTCACTTTGGAAAAAGCCAAGGTTACCTGGGCCAAGGTCACCAGTTGAGTGGGCAGCCGCTTTCTCAACCAGAAGTGGGGTAGATGCACCTTCTCCTCTGGACCAGGCTGATATAATCCTCTGCCAGGCTGGCTGGCTGACTGGGCTTTTTAAAAAAATAATATATTTTTTTATTGATTTCAGAGAGGGAGGGAAAGGAAGAGAGAGACCAAAACATCAGTGAGGCGAGAGAATCATTGATCAGCTGCCTCCTGCACACGCCACACTGGGGATCCAGCCCACACCTTGGCATGTGCCCTGATTGAGAATCTAACTGTAACCCCCTGGTTCATAGGTCAATGCTCAACCACTGAGCCACTCCAGCCGGGCCTGACTGGGCTTTTGATAGTCATCGTTCCAGGGTTCAGACTTATCACAGTAAAGAAAGAATCCAGCTTTACAAGACGCTCAGAACTCGATCCTACGCTCTGTGATCTTTGGCAACTGCCCAGGTCTGGATTTGAACCTCCCCGGAAAGCCATAATTCATGCCCTCCTCAATGCTTGACATCAATCTGGCCTCGCAGAATCTGCTGGAGGCCCCGCCAACAGGAAATCAAAATGTGTGGGCATTTCAGAGCTGTGTCCTCCTGCTGTCCGGAAACAGGCTTGAAGATGTAGGCCAGGCTCGCCAGCAAGGGGACATCAATTGAGACATCCTAGCCCCCGAGTCTGAATGAACCATTAGTAAAATCCAACAGTAAAGGGTTTGGAGTAATGAGCTCCAACCATAAAAAAAAAAAAAAAGATAATTATAATTATCAACTACTACTTGTTGAAAGTTTGTTATGTGCCAGGTAATGTTCAACTTATTAAAATTGTTTTTTCATTGATTGATTTTAGAGACAAAGAATCATCGATTGCTTGCTGGGCCTCAACATCCTGGCTTAAAAAGTCCCCCATAATTGGCTGCTCCCTACAGGTAAGCACTGTCCTCCTGGCCTCTCTCCGGCCCTTTCATGTGCTCCTCTCTGTGGTCCTGTGACTTTGAGCGACCCACTCTATTCCCTGGTCTGCAAAGACACGTCCTTTCTTTTCACAGAGCTGCTTTATCTTTCTCTTCACCTCTCAAGTTGGTTCCAATATCCAGGCCACTGGGCCTTCAGAGAGCCCCGCTCAGCAATCCAGAGTGACTGTGAAAGATATCTGTGTGCTTCACGTTCTCTCCCCTTCAGCCATGGCACCTCTCCCGCAGGGCTCCCCCAGACAAAGCAGAGACCAGGCACTATTTCTGGCTTCCGTCATGTCTCTGACTGCCCCGCCAGGAACCCACAACAAGGAGCTGAACTTCCCCCATGCTCACGTTGCCCATTAGGCCAGGATGAAGAGGAGGGTGTGAACAGCGGTGGCTGGGGCATCACGCTCCTTCTAGCAAGCTGCTCCTTTGCTTCTCCCCGTGGCACGTGAGTCTAGAGCACTAGATGGGGGATGAATTTGAGCGAGGGTCACAGCGCCATCATCTTTCCACTCGGAATCCTCAGCCTTGGCTGTTACTGTGCCAGGTCACCTCTGCCCTCAGGGAAAGTTCTTTCCCTGGGGAAGCCCCCTGAGTGACAGCAGAGGTCCCGTTTTAGACTCCAGGCCAGTCCGTACTTGTCAATCAAATGAAAGTTCACCTTTACCGGAAAGCATTTTGTTTACAGGGAAATACGGAAATCAATCCAAAGCATGCTCGAGAGGAGGGGAGGTCAGGGAATTCGGGCTGGAAAGGAAAACACTTTTTTGCCCCGGCCTAGACCCCTCGCACATCCCCAAAGGCGCCGAAAAAATCAATCTTCTGATGCTGCTTGATTAGATTTCCATTTGGCGTGAACATCTTCCCCACTGCTGAGGTCTAAAAAGACCTCTGGCCCAAGCAGCAGGAGGATGGGGTAGCAATCAGTATCCTTATCAGTACCCCGTATGTCATCTCAAGAGAGGATGCTCAGAAACGAGGGGGGGGGGTGAGGAAGGAGGGGCCACGCAAACCCTTAGGCCACTTTCAAACCAGATCATCTTCCTGACAGCAGGAGCTCGGAGGGGCTGCATTAACAGGAACCTGAGGTGATTAGCACAAAATTGAAATACCCCTTCTGGGACCAGAGCAAAAACTGCAATTCATTGCACTTGACTGACTCCGGCCTGAGCACCATTGACTTTTCCATCTCCAGCGCGTGCCGTTATAGATCATCCCAGCGCCATCTGATCACTGAGCCATAAATACTCATTTTCGGACCACCTGACCAGACGTCCTGGGGATGCGCCGCGTTCCAGATGGAGAGCTCAGAGGATGGACAGGCTGTGACCTCTCAGGGCCCTGGGGACCAAGGCTGTACAGGGGAGCCACTGGCAACAGTGCAGAGCTCACAGCTGGGGGCTCAGGAGCAGGACGGAGCAAGCGTTGGTCATGTCAACAGCGGCGGCAAGGAAACTGGACGAAGGAAAAACGAGGCTTGTGAGTGTGGGCTGGCGGCCTTCAGAGTCTATGGAGGACATACTGATAGTTACACCGAGGATGTCATTGACAATAACAACAATAGCCGTGGTTCTGCAGTTCTCCCAGCATGCCAGTGTGTCACACACCTTTTCTCTTCTAGTCCTGGGAGGTCTTATGAAACCCATTCTACAGAGAAGGAAACCAGTTCAGAGCGGTGCCAGGGCTTTCCTGGTGACACAAGGCTATTAGATGGAGAAAACAGGATCCCAACAAGCTGCCTGGATCCGAGGCTACAGCTGTAAATACCCTAATATTCCAGGGGAATTTCTCTGATCTTCGGACCCCATCCCTCCAACTCCAGGTTCCAAGTGGCCTGACTCAATCCTCTCATTAGCCATTGCTCTGGCGAGAGAGGCATAAACACTAATTTAGAAGCCCCTGCTCCCTCCTCCATCCCTTGCTGTGCTCACCATGTATACTGGGCTCGTGGCTCCACCCCCATCTCTCAGCACAGCCAAGAAAGCTATTTCACTCGCACATCTGTTGAATGAATGAGTGAATGACTGTGCTCAGCTTTGCGCCAGGCATCCTGGGGGATGCAAACTGAGGGTGACATCCTTTGCCTGGAATGATGCTCTCGGTTGGGGTCTTGTGGGGTCCAATAAGATAGCATATGGGAGCATTTAATACAAGATGATGAATGAATGTATGAGTGAGGGAATGAATGAACGAACATATCCAGCATCTCCCATATGCCAGGCATCGGGAAGAGCGAAGGGCTGCAGAGTTGAGGAGCGAAGACCTTGGCGTCAGATTGTTGGATCTGAATCCTAGTTCTGCTGCTGATTTGCTGGGTGACCTTCCCTAGGCAGGTCTCAGTTTCCTCATCTGTAACAGTGGAAACAGGGCATCAGCTGTCATTAGAGATCCAGAGACCAGAAAGTTCTGCATGGGACACTGGGGAGACAGCCCTTAGCCTGTTTTTCTTCCTCCCAGAGCGCTGGCCTTCCCAGTCTGTGAACACCAGCCGTCTTCCTGCTACTGATGCTGGACAGTCTCCAATGGAAACTCGGACCCCACGGAGAAAATCTGCAAATGAGGCCGCCCCCATTTCACAGCTGACCACTCCCATCAGTCGCCTCGTGCCACTCTCAGTTCCAATCAAGCCAGGTCCTGCCTTCCGACCCGTGACTCCATCCCCTCTCTAGGATCAGTGAACATGGAAGGGAGGTGGCTCCGGGGCTAATGTTCTGAGACTCCTGTCGTCCCTGCTCTCACGGTAAATGAGTTGTGAAGAACTTCCGGTATCCACGTGCTGTGCTTCTACCCTCCGCGGCCCCTATCCACTTAGGCCATTTGATTCATCTCTCCAATTTAATCAAAACCGCCTCCTCCCGGGCTCCCGCCGAGGCCAGAGACAGGCAGGAGCCCTCCAAAGTTTAAAGCAGGCCACCTTAATTAGTTGGCAGCATCAATATCACTTTTCCCCAATTAGCATTTCAAAGTAAATTCCGCATCCTGGGCTGTCAGCAGCCAGGAGCCTGGCAGAAGGTGATTGTGTGCAGCAGGGGAAAACATCGCAGCACGGGAAGGCGCCTGGGGTTTGAGAAACTCAGCAACTTCGCTGAGGCTCCTCCTTCTCAGCTGCTGACTGCACGCCAAGGCCCCTGACTGGCTCCATTTTTCCTAGTTTGTCTGTGAGGCTGATCTTCACACTCCGAGGCCGGGGTCACCAGTGGCTCAGAGATCCTCTACAAGTTAAAAGCTGAGTTCCCCCCCCCCCCTCGCCTCCAGCAGACATGTGAATAGGAAACTGGACACAAACCTCTCCATTGCTGGCTTTTCCTGAGGCTGCATTGGTGTGAGTTGAGTAAGAGTAGTGAGCAGCCGCCCCTTTTAGACAGGCACAGACTCTCCAGTTTGCCACAGTCCCCACCATTCCCTAGTGTATTCCCAGGACTTCTTCTCCCTCTCTCTTAGGGGCAGCCCTGCGGTCCCACAACTGCTGCCCATAGCCCCGCCCTTTGACCAATCAACCAATGGGAATATTCATTTTGGCACCGCCCCTATCAATTCACCAATGCGAACGAGTGTTGTTATGTGCCCGGCGCTTCTGGAAGTTTGAATTTTTGTTCCCTGTTGTAGGGGCTGGATGGAAGAAGGCAGGACTGGTTACAACAGGTGTTGAAGGAAGAGGCTTACCATTCAGAGGTGAGACCAAAGAAGATGTCCCTTGAGAAGAGGAAGGAGAACAGGTGGGGAGAGAAAGGCCTTATGGGATATGAAGGCAAAGCAGAGAGCATAGGATGTGCTCAGGATGCCCTCCTGCCCCGTTCCATGCTCCCTTCCCTCTCCCTCTGGCTCATGTCTCATGAAAATCTCTGAGAGGGAGGAGAGCATGGAATGGGACAAGGACAGGATATATGAGCTCACATCTGGATCCGTCAGGAACCTGATGGGTCACCAGGGACAACCTTCTCTGTGCCTTGGTTTCCCTTCTAGAAAATGATGCTGCCACACTGGGTTACTGACCTCTTCCTTCCAGCTCTTTGTCATTTGTCCCAAGTAGTCAGGAGGTCTCTGAGCTCTGGAGAGGGACAGAGAGAGCCTCCCCAGAGCACTTAGACACGCCCCCAGCAACCCTGATCGCCTGCCTCTATTTGTGGATATAAATGAACGTTTTCTGAATCTTAGGAAAAGGACTTTTCCCATGGTTCAGATAAACTTGACCTTGAGGCCCCTTCTGGAGAGAAATTCTGACACACCGAGCCCCTGCTGAAGGCTTAGGCCTCTGTCTGCTTTCAGCAATTCTTAACTTTCCATTCAACACACTGAACATTTGGTTTAAGCATTTGTGTGTGTGTGTGTGTGTGTGTGTGTGTGTGTGTGTGTGTGTGTGTGTTACAGAAGGGTACAAGGCCCTAGGGCTGTGGTGTCTCAGGCAATTTAGAGAGAATTTTATTTCAGACCCCACTGTTCTCTGCCTCTCCACTCACCCATCACTCCCCACAACCAGAGAAGATGGAGACAATGATCATTTATCGAGCACTCGGTGTGTGCCAGGCACTCGACTTGTTAATTCTCCCCTTGACTTTTCCCAGAAAAACCACATAGACTCTATTATGAGCCTCATTTTGCAGATGAAGAAAGTAAGGCTCAGTTAGGTCACCTAGCTAAAAAATATATACTTATTTTTATATAAAGCAGATAAATCAGACTACTCCTAATGTCTTTGCTCTTGAGTGCTAAACCACACTGGCTCCCATGTGAATAACAAAAATAATGATAAATCACATCCGTGAGAGTTCTCTCTTTCTCTCTGGTCCCACTGCACTTAAAAATAAGAACATATATCACATTATTCAATGACTGTTTATAAGTGACTTTCAACTCCTTAAGAGGAAAGATAGGCACTTATTCATCTCTGAATCCACAAAACCTAGTAAAATGTCCATTATACTAGTAGAGTAGGTGCTCAAAACAAGTTGCATGAATTGAATAGAGTCAGAGGAATCAAATGGGATGGGATGGGATGGAGTGGGATGGGTGATGTGGGATGGGATGGAAGGGAAGTCAGGTAGGCTACAAACCAGAGAGGCCACAATAAAAGGTTATAATCCCTTGCATATCGGACCTATTGTCAGCATGGATTCTCTTGAGTTGCAGGTGGATAGAGACCCAACCCAAACCAGCTTAAGAAAAAATTGGACTATTCGGGCTCATGTGATACAAAATCACGGAGTTGGTTTGGGATGTAGACATAGCTGGATCCAGGAGATCGAATTGAACACTATCAGGGAACGCTGCTCTTTATCTCTCTTCTCTGTTTTGTTCTCATGACGTGACAGAAAACACAGCCATGAGCAGCTGTTGACTCACATTGCCCTAAAGCTGCCTTGGTAAGAAAACCAGCTTTCCCAAGAACCCAGTAGAAAAATCCAAGGAAGGGCTCTGGTTCATCCGCCTGGCTCATGAAACCACCTCCTAACCAGTCACTGTTACAGAAGGAAGAGATGTTCTTGGTTAACTACACGTGGCTGCACGGCCATAGTTTTGACTGGCCCAGGTGGGGGTTGGCCCCACCAAGCCACATGAACTTGGACCCCCTTGGGAAAGAGGGGTTTGGACTCTAGAAGAGGGCCAGGAAGTGTCCAGCAGAACCCTGCTTAAAACTTCACTCTCTAGACCTTCCTCAAACACACGGGGTGACACCCTCCCCTTTTCAGCAGTTGCTTGAAACATAAGCTCCACCTTTCCTCGAGCCGGCAGAGGCCATCTGTCTTCGGCCACTTCCCTCCACCTGGGCACGTCAATACCGTGTTAAATTGACTCTGAATAGAGACAAGATTATGGAGCCCCTCTGGCCTGAAGTAGGTGTCACGGAAAATGATTTATGTCCCTTCCTCTAGAGGCCAAGCCAGGAAACTATTTCTAATTCAGTTTATCGGAGGTGGGAGCAGCAGCCCAGGGCATGACTCTTTCTGCCGCTCTGGAAGCTAATGGCCATGGAGGAGCTACTGATGTGGGATTTTTCCAGAATTCTCTCCCTAGTTCATCCCACAAACATCCATCCCAAGGATCTTCACAATCAGGATTCCTGACCCTCTCCTGCACAGCTAGGGCCTGCCAGTGGGCACATGTTTTTCTTCTCCTCAGAATCCTTACCACTTTCTGATTTTGACTTAATCATTGAGTGTTTACACTCTCTGATATCCAGTCCTTGGGAGTAGGGACCTGTTTAGTCATATTTTCTACCATATCCTCAGTGCCTAGCACATGCCTGGCACATGACATATGTTCCATAAATAGTTGGTGAATGTATGTACAGGAAGAGAGACAGAGACATACACACATGCATACACACACACACACACACCACATGGGCGTGGATAGATGGATGGGTGGGTGGGTGGGTGGATGGATGGATGGATAGGTGGAGAGAGGGAAGGACTCCAGAGATCAATTTTTTTACCACCTCCCTGGCTTTCACGCTGTTTCCTTTTCTCTTGCTCTCTCTCTGTCTCCCCTCTTCTCCCCTCTTCTCCCACCTTCCCTGTGCTCTGCAGATTGAGTGAGCATAACAGTTCGGACCAGAGACCTGTTCTCTGCCCTGCCCTCTTGCACTTCCAGGTTTGGGATCTGGTCACACTCTCTGGGATCACATGCCATACCCTGACCCCTCATTCTACATGTCCACCCAGAGGTACCCAGGAGCCTCCGGGGTTTCACCCCTGTTCTGTGGAGCAGAGCCCACAGTATCAGGCCATTGGCTCTCCCACTGAGAAGCCCCCGCTCCTCAGGGACCGCTGGAGTCAGAAACCGTAGGGGAGGGGGATAGTGAAATGAGGCGGCTTTGCGACTTCAACAGAGGCTGGGCTGCTGCTACTGGGGATGGTATTCTCTGCCCTCCTTTCAGGCTCCAAGCACTTGGTGGAGAATATTTGCTTTGGCGTCTGCAGGAGGCTGGCAGCACTCGAACAAACAGTGCAGAGGCTGCTGGAGGCAGGGCCAGCAGGCGGCCGCCTTCCAAGCGTGCCCAGCTTCCTGCTGCCAGCCCAGGGTCTCCTGGGGAAGGGGCTTCTCTGCTCTCCTTCCAGGTCTCCCTTCACTCTGTTCCTCCTCTCTCGTCTCTTATCTCTCACCTCTCTATTCTCTCTCCCTCACCTGCTCCCTTTCTTCTCTCTCCCATCTCCCATTCTCTTCAGCAAGGTGGTACAATGTGATCTAACGGTCTGAGAGGCCTCCAGTTCAGAGAACCCCCACCTTAGCATGTTGGGGAGGCCACATAGCTGAAGGGCCTCGGTGTACTGTGTCCTTGGAGAATCAGGAAGGGACTCGGGGACCTGTGCATCTCACCCCCCTACTGTGCATTTGCCCAGGGAAACATCCATTACATCTATCAGATGACCCAAGGGCACTGTGTATGAGCCCTTGACTGGGTCAACCTAACAAACCCTGGAGGAGGTGATGATGGACTTGGGGAAAATGGGCCCACCCTCAGCAAGCCGCCATTTCCTTTTCCACAAAATGAACACTAATGACTTTCAAACCATGCTCTTTGGAGCCCCCAAGTTCTTGGGCATCTGCTCAGATGAGAAGGTGGTTCTGGGGGTCAAGGGCCTAGAGACCCCCTTCCAGTTCCACCCCAGGGGTTCTGTGTCCGTCTAAGCCACACCCACTGGGCTGCCAGCGTGGGTTCCATTGGCACCAAGGACGCTGGAGCTTTATGAACACGCTAAAGTATTGAGTACCAATGTCTACAGTTGACTTTGAAATACATCATAGATGAAGAGAGGTGAGCATTCAAGTCCAGTAAAATACTAATGGTAGATTCTAAGTGGGGGGTTTCCGGTCAGCTGTTCATTGATCTCTCCTCTCCTTAGACTTCCGGCTGGCAGAGGAATAACAGTCAGTGGAGAATGAGCGGACATGTCTGGCTCCAGACACATCGAGGGATCCATTGTGGCTGGAATGGAAGCAAACAAGGTAATGGAAGTGCTCGCCAAAATAACAGGGTCTTTGCCACCAAAACCGTTTTAGGGTCAAGAGACAGTGCCTGATGATGTTCCTTCATCCCGGGGACATCGGCCAACATCAGGACCAGGACAGACAGTAGTTCTGTGCATGTGTAGTGTCCACCCATAGGTCTTGTTCTGATTCGTGCACTCTCCACCTGAACAACGAGGCTGCTCTCTGTGTAGGACCCCATGCTCCTTGGCTCCCATGTCACCTCCATGGATGACAAACCATATAATAATGACAATGACAATAGTAGCTACTTGTTACAACAGTAAGTGACACATAAACCGGGTCACAGCCACGTGGAACTCTCTAGAGCAGTGGTTCTCAACCTGTGGGTCGCAACCCCTTTGGGGGTCGAACGACCCTTTCACAGGGGTCACCTAAGACCATCGGAAAATGCAGATATTTACATCACGATGCATCACAGTAGCAAAATTTCATGGTTGGGGGTCACCACCCCATGAGGAACTGTATGCAAGGGTCGCGGCCTTAGGAAGGTTGAGAACCACTGTTCTAGAGCCGTTCGACTAATTCATCCTCTGAACAGTCCACCCGCCAGATACTATTGTTCTATCCAATCCACGGCATTCCCTCACTGGGTGGTCTGGGCTGTTGAGTTCCCTGTCTGAGCCTCGGTCTCCCCATCTGTAAAATGAGAATAATGAAGACGCCTGCCTCATGGGGACATGAAGGATTTTTCTGTGTCTGCCAAGGGCTCAGCCCAACGCATGGCTCATAGAGATGGAAACAGACTCGTCAGAGAGGTTGAGCGACGTGTCCAGGGACACACAGCCAGCACCAGGGCCCGGGTTTCCCTGCCCCTCATACAAGTGCTCTCAGCCAGTAAGCTCTGCTTAAACACGAGAGCTCTCTGCAGCTGAAAGCGCCAGGGGAAAATCTTTGCCTCTCCTTAATTAGATTAAATGATCCATCATGAGCCTGTAAACCAGCAAGCCATAATCCACAGACGCCGCTGCATGTTAAATAGAAACTCCGAGCAAGCGGTTCAGACCGGATGGAGCAGCTGGTGGCCGCTGATGGCACTCACCACGCCGTTACCCAGTAAATCATCCCTCCCTTTGAGGAATGGCTGCAGCGGGGTGTGTCCGGCTTGGGCTGGAGATCCTGGAAGGCCGTTTGCAAGCAGGCGGCCCCCTTCGGAGATGTGCGCACCGCACGTCTTCATGTTCACTCTGCCCTTGAAGGCAGGGAAGAAAGGATGAATTTCTCAGGTTCTTGCTTCCCAGGCCGTCTGGGTATCACATCACCTGGGAACGTGACAGAAATGCCCATTGATTGGCCCCATCATCAGACCTGGTGATTCAGACACTTCCGCATGGGGTCTGAAGGTTTTACATTGCAATGGCATTATCACAGATTTTATTTCTTTATTTTTCACCCACATCCAAGGATATGTTGATTGATTTGAGAGAGGGGACAGGAAGGAGAGAGAGAAAATCATCAATGTGAGAGAGAAACATCAATCAGCTGCCTCCCGTACACACCCTGACCTGGCAACCTGGGTATATGCCTGAGCAGGAATCGAACCCACAATCTTAAGGTGCATGGAATGCACTCCAACCAGCTGAGCCACAACATTTCTGAGGGGTTGGAATGTTTTGACCTGTTTGGTTAATGTAGTTTCTGAGGCTCAGAGAGATGAAGAAAATTTGCCCACGGTCACACAGTTAGCATATCAGAATGAATTCCGCTCTAAGAAGAAAACTCAACATTGAAAGAAGGCTTACACAAGATGGTAGTTTATTTCTCGGTCACAGAATCAAAAGCTGCAGTTAAGGAGTTCAGGGGCCAAGCTCCTTCAAGCCTGTTGCTTTTCTACCTCAAAACAAGTCTTCCTCCTCATGGTTCAAAATGGCTGCTCCAGCTCCAGTCATCACGCCCACCTTCTAGCTGCCAGGAAGTAGGAAAAAGAAGGTGCTTCCCGGAGGTTTTAGACATCACTTCCTCTTAATGGCCAGTACCTACTGACAGGGCTGTGTCCAGCTGCAAGGGAGCTTGGGAAAGATGGTCCTTTATACTGAATTTCAGAATCGAGAATAGGAATTTTAAATGACCAAGTGGCTTATGCTTTCTATTTCTCATCTTTTTTTTTAAAATATTTTATTGATTTTTTACAGAGAAGAAGGGAGAGAGATAGAAAGTCAGAAACATCGATGAGAGAGAGACATCGATCAGCCGCCTCCTGCATGCCCCACAGTGGAGATGTGCCCGCAAGCAAGGTACATGCACCCAACCGGAATCGAACCTGGGACCTTTCAGTCCGCAAGCTGATGCTTTATCCACTGAGCCAAACCGGTCTCAGCTCTTTCCTTTTTTTTAAATCTATTTCTCATCTTAATCTTAACACCTAAGAAAGAGCTATTAGTATAAATAGCAGAGCAGTATGCAGCTGGAGGTGCCAGGGGAAATCTTCCCCTTCCTTTAATTAGATTAAGGGGATGCGAACACTGGGCCAGAAGTCTGCTGCTATTATTATCTCTGCGTTACAAATGAAGAAACTGAGACTCGGAAGAGTTAAGTACCTTGCTCAGATCAGCCTGTTACTCCATGGCAGAGTTAGGATCTAAACACAGGCCAGCTTGCCCAGAATTCTATGACTTTCCCGGCACCCTTGTCCAAGGCTACATGCCAGCCTGGCATGTTGCAGATGTTGGAGCTGATTTGTTTTCAGAGGACGTTGGTTCTTTTCTAAATGAGTAAAGATATTATTGATGTGGCCCACGAACTCCCCACACTGGGAAGGCTGCCTTCTCCATTTTGCCAGAATTTTCACATAAGGGATCTAAAACTCAAGGCCAAGAGAATTAACACACCTTTTTCTGGCCCGTATTTTTCTTCTTCTTTTTTTTTTTTTTTTAAATATATTTTATTGATTTTTTTTACAGACAGGAAGGGAGAGGGACAGAGAGCCAGAAACATCAGTGAGAGAGATATGGATCAGCCGCCTCGTGCACACCCCCTACTGGGGATGTCCCCGCAATCAAGGTACATGCCCTTGACCCAGTGGTTCTCAACCTTTCTAATGCCTCGACCCTTTAACACAGTTCCTCATGTGGTGGTGACCCCAACCATAAAATTATTTTCGTTGCTACTTCATAACTGTCATTGTGTTACTGTTAATGAATTATAATGTAAATATCTGATATGCAGGATGTCTTAGGTGACCCCAGTGAAAGGGTTGTTCGACCCCCAAAGGGGTCGAGACCCACAGGTTGAGAACCGCTGCACCGGAATCGAACCTGGGACCCTTGAGTCCCCAGGCCGATGCTCTATCCACTGAGCCAAACCGGCTTCGGCTGGCTCGTATTTTTCAACCTTGAGTACCTCCTTCAATCTGAGTAACTTTCTGGGCTGGCGGATAAAGAAAAACGAAGGAGAGACTTTTAAGGCCTTTAACTAAGCCGAGGGAATTTTACTGTGTAGTGACCCAGCCCCAGCCTGCTGACGGGCTTTCCATGAGTCACCCAGGATTTTGCACCTGGATTTATGAAATCCATTTTCCCTGAGACAGACTAAGCAGTTATAGAGAACCAATACCATTAGGCTAGCGATTCCCCTTAATGTATTACCCACACAGACCAGATAATCGCACAAAGGGAGCATAAATGGTGGGGAGTCCATTGCTGGCCGTTCACAGCCCCTGGGATGACCTTGGCTTAGGTAAATGGTGCCCCTTAATCAGAGCTGCCTTATCGGGGTTGAATCTCCACTCCCCATAATAATCCTCCATCAGCCACTGCGGGGCTCCGGCTGCCGCGTGGGTGTAATGCCCCAGCTGAACATCATGGCTGGGAATGATTTTCTGTCTCATTTCATTCTTGGCCGTGACTTTTCATTTCCCATCGACGCCTGATTTATTTATCTGTTTATGAAGTGACCCATTTGGTTTGAAGCGACAGTGATGGGCATTTGATCAAATAGAGCCGCAAATCTCATCTTCCACCAGCCTGAGTTTGTATTCCATCATTACTCAACAAAATAGAATTAAGTTGGGGAGAGAGCAGGCACTCGGCGTGCATTATGCATTGGCTTCATTTCATTGGTCTTTACGCTCTCTCGTGGGTCGGCAGGTTTGCCATGTCACCAAGTGTCCCCAGAGGAAAGCAGTCCCATTTCTCATGCCCGAGGAATTGCATTCTCTACTCTGATTTGCCTGGGTGTCGAAAGTTGGCAGAGCTCTCTAAGGGACATGGATTTCATGAGCACCGCATTGTCTTTAGCCACAGTGGTTCCCATGGGGCGACACTTGTCCAGAGACCAGTGGAGCGCTGGGAATTCTAACCTCCTTAGAATCAAACCCGTGGGCTCAGTTCATCCTATAAGTCCTGCTATTCCTCACCCAACCAGGCAAGGGTGGCATAGAGCAGACAGTATTAGTGGCATCATCATTATCAAAGTGATCTAAAATTAATTTATCAGCCAAAACCGGTTTGGCTCAGTGGATAGAGTGTTGGCCTGTGGACTGAAAGGTCCCAGGTTTGATTCCAATCAAGGAAGACATGTATCTTGGTTGTGACACATACCCAGTAGGGGGCGTGCAGGAGGCAGTTGATCAATGTTTCTCTCTCATCAATGTTTCTAATTCTCTGTCCCTCTCCCTTCCTCTCTGTAAAAAATCAATTAAAAAAATATATATGTATTTTTAATTAATTTTTCGAAGTTCTTGCCAGGTGCCAGACACTATGCTAAGTATTTCCATGTTTATCCCCATTCTGTATGTGAAAAAACTGAACACAGGACACAATTGGGATTCAGTTCTCATCTGTCCACCACCAGAGCGAGGTTCTTAACAGCTGTGTGTTTCTGATTCACAAAAAGCTTCTTTCTTTCCTGCCAAAGAGGAAGAGAATGTAATTAATATCTACTGGGCATACATGTGCTAGGAACCTTTCCACCTTGTCTCATTAAATTCTTCAAGTCCTCCTGAGACTCATGTATTACCCCATCTTACAGGCAAGGAAGCTGGGGCTTAAAGAGATTAAGATAATCTGACTCTAAATCCAGTATAATAATGCTACCCGGCCAAATCTAGGGTCTTCAGAGGAAAGGTATCATGGCAAAGCTTGTAGAGCAGGGGGTCCAGGTGAAAAGTCCTGAGATGACCTTCAAGTAATTCATGAATTCTTATTATGAGAAAGAGAGAGAGAGAGAGAGAGAGAGAGAGAGAGAGAGAGAGAGAGAGAGAATATGTGCATATGTGCATGGGATTATTTTCTAAGGAAAGCCACACATCTCTGACCAGACACTAAAAGGTTGTCTAAACCCAAAATAGAATAAGAGGTAATGGCCTAGAAGACTGGAAGCTACACAAAAGGCAGTTTCTAAATTCTTGTGGCTTCAGGTGATCAGATATAAATACTGTATCTGCATGAGCTACTATGAAAAATACAAATATTCATGCTCATCAATAATCTTTGTGTCTCAGGGGTTTTGTGCTGATTAAATGGGCTAGCCTAGGCAAAACACTTAGAGCAGCGCCTGGCACTCGGTAACGGGTTGCTGTATTCACTGTTGCTTTTGCTTATAGAGTTGTGGATAAAAGGAAAGGCTGACTCAGTAGCTTGAGGACTTTGGCACTGAGCACGCTTCTTTTCTTCCCCCAATAACACAGCTCTGACTCTTGCAAATAAGCCACGGGTACACGAATCTAGGTAGTCTCAAGTGTTCTACTTGTCTTGACTTCTTAACAATCGCCGTGATTGTTGCTTCAACTGCTCTGCCATCAAAGAGCCTCAAATCGGCTCCAAGCGTGTAGGAAGCACTCAGAGACTTCTAGCCAATGTAGCAGCTGAGCTGACATCAGAGCCTCCTCAGCACCCTGAATACACAACTCTGGGTCCAGTATAACATCAGAAGCTTCGAGTACATTGCTTGGATCAAAAACAAAAATAAAGGCAAGAGAATCCCCAGCGTCGGAAATGACAAGCAAACTAAATGAGCCTGATGATCCATGTGCTGTGAAAACTGCATACACCTGGAGAATCATCACAGCCATGCCTGGAGAGGAGCTGCACCCACAGGATGGGAGCTGCTAAAACCCACAGCAGGGAGCCCTCGGGGGCTCTCCACTCGTGTAAGGGGTGCTAGAAAGCTCTCCTATACTTGCTTAAGCACATGGCATGAACGTGAGTTGACCAGCTCCAGGCCACAGGTGGTCAAAGACTCCCTGGGAGAAATGTAAATATCAAGGCTTGGCCACGGAGCTTCTTCAATCTTGGCACCCTGGGAATCCCAGAGGAAAAAAATTCCACCAAAGATGAGCTCGCATTGAAAAATTATAAAACCCATAAGGAAACCAAGCCCCCAGAGTGTCAAAAGATGCAACTAATAGAGGAATTCAAACATAGACACTATGAGACCTGTTCATGCATCTCTTTGAGGTCATTTGATGAATAAAGGAAAGAAAATAGAGTCAACAACAGCTACAAGCACTCATCTTCTATAATAAAGAGGTAATATGCAAATTGACCCTC
>PVJN01038227.1:0-20478 GCA_004026805.1 Lasiurus borealis
CCTGCTCCTCCTGCTCCTCCTGCACCTGCTCCTCCTGCACCTGCTCCTCCTGCACCTGCACTGCTCCTCCTGCACCAGCAGGCGGCACACCCCCCAGCAGACGACTCAGTGCGATGCTCCAGGATTAGGCTGTCCCCAGACCAACTCAGTGGACCCAACTCGGAGGGTCTGAGATGTGGTTCTGCCAGGAGTACATGGTCAGCAAGAGAGAGCCTGGGGCTGCCCTGCCCGTGTGGAGACAGAGGGCTGCCCGGGGCTCCGGGAGACGGCAGGAAGGGGAGACGCTCGCTCAGAGGAGGAGGGAGCCCCAGGACAGTGCGTCCCCTCCAGGGGGTTCTGCCGACCCTGGGACGGACGGGTTGCCCTCGGTCACCCGGACGTGAGCTCCGCCAGCGACGGGGCCACCCGCAGGACAGGGGCCACCCGAGTGCGTGCCAGAGTGGGTGGAAGGCTGCACTGCTCGGAGGGGAGGGACCCGCGTGTGGACCCGAAGGCAGGGCTCCTCTTCCCGCAGATGCAGCGCGGGGCCAGGGGGTTCTCCCCCTCCCTCCTCCCACCCCCCTGCTCTGGCTCTGGCTCCACATTGTTTACGGGAAGGTTGCAGGAGGCTGGGCTATCTCGGCGGCAACTTTAAAATCGGCGACTCCAAAATAAGCCGCGCCCGACACCCCGCTCCCCCGGCCGCCCCGGGAACCGGACAGGTGGCTCCTGCAGACCAGACTGATTGCCCTGGCCCCCGCGTGCAGGCCGGTCACAGCCCCCAGCGCAGGCTCCGCCAGCAGCCACCTGAGCCGGGAAAGGGCGCTCTCCCACCCTCACACGCCCGAACGGCACTCCCCCCGGTGTCCCCCTGAGAGCCTGGCCGTGAGGCCCCACCTCCAGCAGCTGCGCCACCACCGAGAGCACCACCTTACCTGGCGGGGAGCTGCACGCTGGGGCTCCTCCAGTCCAGGCCGGGTCCTCTGGGAGCAGCGAGTCCCGGGTCCCGGGAAGATGGGGAGATGCCAGGCAGCGCCTCCCGGGGTGTCCCCTGCCAGCGGCTGCACCCACTCTCCCTCCCCCCCGACCGGGCGACTCCTCGGTCTCTAGAGGAGACTTGTCATCAGTCCGGGGCTTCCCAGAAGTCCTGAGACGGAGCGAGTTTTAAAACAGCTGCAAGGGGGAGGCTGGGGGCTCAGAGGATCAGCCGGAAGGCGCGGGAGGAACGGGGAGGGGGATGCTGCCTCCGAGAGAGAGCCGAGTGCCACAGAGGCAGCCGCCCGCTGGCGGCCGGTCCCCCCAGAGGCAGAGTGGCCAGAGCAGTGGGATCCCCTGGCCTGGAGCTGCGGAGGGTGGAGCCAGGCGGTGGGCGGGGCCGGAGGAGGCGGGCTGGGGCGGGGCTGAGGATGCCCAGGGAGAGAGCCAGGCCCTCTGGGCTCAAGAGGCAGGAAGAGCAGGCAGGGGAGGTGCCCAGAAGAAGGGGAGGAGGGTGGAGGGAGAGAGAGAGACGCAGGGACAGCGAAGGGTTCCAGGCAGCAGAGGCCTCCCTTGGAGGCCGGGGACACGGCCTGACAGCTCTGCCCAATTATAGATTCCGGGTATTTCCGTCCCGTTCACAGCCCGGCCGAAATAGCCCCAACCAGGCAGCAGCTGCGGCTCGTCTCCACGCCTGCAGGGGCTGGGCCGGGCGAGGGCCAGTGTCCACTGCTCCTGTCCACACCTGCCACCTGCAGGTGGCGGGCTGACCGATTCGCCCTGCCCCAGGGAGGCAGGGAGGAGACAGAAAGGAAATACAGTGGTACCTCAAGATACGAGTTTAATTCGTTCCGTCACCTTGAGGCGTGGGAAACTATGAGATGCTCGAGTCGCGGTAAACGGGTGGATCGTGTGCAGCCGGCCGATCCGCGCGATGACTCCTATCTCAAATGCTGCTCGGATCTCAAAGCAAACATCTCTCGCTCGACGGCTCGTATCTCAAAAATCTCGTGTGTTAGGGCACTCGTATCTCGAGGTACCGCTGTACCTCACCTTCAGCTGGACACGGGGGAGGCTCCAAGAGAGCCCTTGTCACCTGCCCGGGGCCGCAGTCCAGCAGGCTGGGGCCTGGGCAGCGGGTCTGAGCCCGGTGAGAGAGCACGCCTTACTTCCTGTGCCCGCCCACCGTGCGCCCTCCCCGCCAGGATGCTAGACTCCGGGGTGTCCTTGTGCGGCACCTGCTGGGGAGCAGGCCGTGCAGGCTCCCCCATGACCCAGGGAACCCCCCGCCTTTTGCCCCATCGCTTCCTCCGCTGCCCTGTTTCCAGCCCTGTGACCGTTCACTCCACACGTGCCCAGTGAATACCCACTACGTGCCAGGCAGTGGCGGGTGCCAGCTGCAGGAGCGGAGGTGCCGTGCGGGTGAGGACAGGCCGGGCTGGGGTGCCCTGCTGATCAGAGCGCAGATGGGTGGGAGGTCACGGGCGTGGCCACCCCTGCCGAGAAGCCACATGGCACATTCACGGTGCCCGCCGGTGGCTGTCAGGAGCCCCGTGTGCCGCGGGCAGCCGGGTGCTGGGTCTGCACCCTGAGTCTGGGGTGAGCCTCCGTGCCCCCTGGCAGGAGACAGACAGAACTGTGGAGCGGCACCCTCAGGGAGGGCTGGTTACCCTGGTGCTGAGAGAGGCAGGAAGGGCAGGAGGGACGGAGACTCGGGGGGAGGGAAAGGCGTGTGCAGTGGGTGGAACAGCAGGTGCGAAGGCCGCAGCGGACAGCAGCGTGGCACCGGTGAGGGGCACCGCTGAGGGGCCACCGGCAGCCCCCCACCTCAGCGACCCTGCGATCTGATGGGAGGCCTGGCTCAGAGGACGGTCCCTGCCCCCCAGGAGACCGCTCCGGACCCCGTGAGAGGCTCCCTGCCCCCAGCTCTGCCTCCTGCAGGTGGTGCTGGGTGCCAGGCCCATGGCACCTCCTTGTATGCCCCAGGCCTGAGGCCGGGCTGGTGTGGGGTGTGCTCAGCACTGCCCCCCACCCTCCCGGCCCATCATGCCCAGCCCTGCTCAGCCCCGAAGCCGAGGAGCAGAGACCCCGAGACCCCGCGTGTTCTCTCCACCACGAGAGGCCACCAGGCCGGAGGCGGAGAGCGGCGCTTCTGCAAAGATGATCCGGAAGCTTCCGGCGGCGCCTTCCCCTCCCGGCTGGTCTTTGCCAGGATGGCCCGGTGTTGCACGCGCAGAGATGGATTAAACAGGGAGGAATGTGCGCACACGTCACCAGGCATGCATGCCGTGCCTTCGCCAGACGGAGCGACGCCCCCACACGGCTCAGCTTCCTCCCATTCCTGTCACTCACTCCCCATTCCGGGCCATAGACACACGGCGACTCCCCGTCCCGGGTCCTGGACACACGGCGACTCCCCGTCCCGGGTCCTGGACACACGGTGACTCCCCGTCCCGGGCCATAGACACACGGTGACTCCCCGTCCCGGGTCCTGGACACACGGCCACTCCCCGTCCCGGTCATGGACACACGGTGACTCCCCGTCCCGGGTCCTGGACACACGGTGACTCCCCGTCCCGGGTCCTGGACACACGGTGACTCCCCGTCCCGGGTCCTGGACACACGGTGACTCCCCGTCCCGGGCCGCGGACACACGGAGCCTCACACGGAGCCTCCCACGGAGCCCGGGTGGAAGGGGATCTGGCTTCCCCATCACGGCGTCTGGGGTTTCAGACGCTGAGCCAGGGCTGGCGGGCCCGCAGCCTCCCAAAGGCACATGGGTGACTTCATTCATTCCTGCGGTTGAGACGCTGAGACCCTGTTTGCTCGCTACCTGTCAGCCCCCGAGGCGGCTCTCGGCCTCGGCCACCTCTCCATCCGCGCCCCCTCGCCCCCTCGCCCCCGGGCCGGCCACCACATGGCCCGGTCTGTCTGCTTCTGCTCCTCCGCTGCCACGTGAACGGGCAGTGGTTCGAGCCCCCCCCCCCCCCGCCAGGAACCGCCCGCCGTCCAGGTCCCGGGCCAGGGACACGGGCATCAGCGGGTCTGTCCTCGTTCCTCACGGCCTCCTTCCGGGGGGCAAGACGGGACCCCTTTCCTGAGGGTCACCATTCCGGCCTCCCACCCACAGGTCCGAGCACCCTTTCTGCAAAATTCCACACTTACTGAAATTGGTCATTTTTTTTAAAATAAAGCGCATTTATATCCTGCCTTCCTTCCTCCTTGGCTTTGATCTCTGTGAGGACCCTCGACAGCACCGTTCTGTTCCCTGGGCTCCTGGGACTGCCCGCCCCGGGGGTCTACCCCACTCGTGGATCTACCCGCCCGCAATCTTCCTCTCCAGCAGCTCCAGTCACGCACTCCCGTTTCCCACGCGTGGAAAGTGAGCTTCCGAGGCCAACCCGTGCTGTGTCCCATCATCACCATCATCATCATCATCATCATCATCACCCTTGTCATCCCCATCATGTCCCAGGGAGCAGAAGGCGGAGCCCTCCCCTCCGCCCCCCGGCTTTGAAGCCAATGAGTTGGGGTGAGCCATCTAAGACAGCCAGGACCCTCCGGAGACAGCCCTGCCTCTGTGGAGCGGCCTTCCCCGTCCACCCGTGATGTTCCAGAAACACCAGCCCACTTTCCTGAATGCCACGCCCGCGTGGATGACAGGAGACACCCCCACCTCTGCTCCCAGGCGCCCCCCCATCCCCGGCCCTCGGGCCTCCACCTTCAATGATGCCGCCCCAGCCCTGTGCCCTCGCCCACCTCTGCCAGGGAGGGGGCGGCGCGCTGAGCATGGGAGGCTGTGCAGCCCGGACCCCCCGCCCCCCGCAGCCCGCGTTGGGCGCTGTGGGTGTCTGGGCGTGGGGCCGTTCTAAGGGGGTGTGCGGGGGTCCCCGGGGTTGTTTTAACGTGCGTTTCCCCGGCAACCTGGGGTGTGGAGCACGTCTGCAGGCGCGCACCTGCCACCTGTTGCTCCCCCGGGAGAGGTGTCCGGTGAGATCTCTGGCCCGGCTCCAGGGGACGGTCTGCTCCCCCCGGGGGGCGTCGGGTTTCACGGCTGCGGTTTAAGGTCTTTGTTCGTTTGGGAGGACAGCTGCTGGTAAATCCGCCGTCTCTTTTGTACGTGCTCCCCCTCCCCGTCCGCGGCTTGTCTCCTCGCTCTCGCCGCCTCGTGCTTGCAGGGTGGGCGTTTTTGTTTTAACGGAGCCCCGCTTTTCCGGGGGTTTCTGTCACGGGTCGAGTCTCCAGCGTCTTTGCCAAACCCAGGGCCCTCTAGGGTCTGTCCCTCCCCTGTTACCTGCAGGAGTTTGGGGGTTTGCACGTGACCCTCCGGCCTGTGGCCCGTCCTGAGTCCATCCCGGCACCGCGTGCCAGGTCTGTGTCTGATCCGCTCCCTGGTCTTGCCTGTGGCCGGGCAGTGGTTCTGCACCGTTGGTTAAACGTCTGTCTCTTCACAGAAAGAACACTGAAAAGAACACATCATGATTACGCACCTACTACATGCAAACTCTGCTCTCGGGGTCTCATTTCATGAAGTAGTTGAGTGCATATCAGCAAGTCGTGAGGTTCGTTACTCGTGCAGGGTCCGTGACAGCTGAGCCCAGCACCCGCTCCGGATCTGGTGCTCACCCTGCGATTCCACGTGGTTCTCAGCTCTACAGATCCTGGACTTGGGTCCTCAGAACCACCGGGGGGAGGGCCTGTCCCGACAGTTGCTGCACTCTACTCTCAGGGTTTCTGATTCAGTAGTTGGGCCCTAGCATTCTTTTATATATATATATTTTGTTGTTGTTGTTGTTGTTGTTGATGATGATTTTTTATAGAGAGGAAGGGAGAGGGATAGAGAATTAGAAACATCAATGAGAGAGAGAGACATCAATCAGCCGCCTCCTGCACGCCCCCTGTGGGAAACTTGTGCTTGACAGCCCTTGTGTAATAAGCTCCAGCCACTTAGCACTAACCTCGGGCTAGGTTTCTGTGACCCCAAACCCTCTCTCTTTCCCGTAAGCCAGGTGTTTCGCCTTAAGGGCTAGGCCAGGTGTTTCACCTTAAGGGCTAGGCCAGGTGTTTCGCCTTAAGGGCGAGGCCTCATTCCTCCTTCTCCCTGTAAATACCCCGAACTCGGCCTGAATAAAAGAGACTTGACCAGAACTTTGTCTTGTCTCCATTCCTTGTGTCTCTTGTCCCTTTCATCCCCACTCCCCCTCTAGGGTCCTCGTTGACTTAACCCGAGGTCGGGACAGCCCTCCACTGGGGATGTGCCCGCCACCAAGGTACATGCCCTTGACCGGAATCGAACCTGGCCAAAGGCCGACGCTCTATCCACTGAACCACACAGGCTTCGGCTGGGTCCTAGCATTCTCTCAAGTTCCCAAGTGCTACTGCTGCCACTGATGATGGTGGTGGTGGTGGTAGTGGTCCAAGCAGCACACTTTGAGAAGACAGATCTGGGTGAAAATTTTTACTTCTTTAATATCTTTTTTTATCTGTCCTTAAACGTTAAATGTTGATCTTATGGAAGAAAAAAAAAAAGGAAAAGTCTGTCTTGGCCTGAGCGTGCTGCTTTGCTCCTCGGAGGGAGATCAGCTGAGAACATGTATGCGGACTATTTCCAGGCTCCCATGCCCTCCCACAGCTGAGAGTCCAAATTCAACCCCCATGTGCCCTTTGACCTTCATGACGCTCTGTTCCCAGGGACCCAGGGTCCGCCGGGCACCCGCACCACCAGCTGGCCGCTGTGGCTGCAGTGAGGCCTGCGACCAGGGTCTCCTTCAGGATCCTCTGGCGGTCCTGGGTCTCCTCTCTCTAGAGCAGCGGTTCTCAACCTTCCTAAGGCCGCGACCGTTTAAGACAGCTCCTCATGTGGCGGTGACCCCCAACCATGAAATTACTTCCGTTGCTACTTCATCACTGTCATTTTGCTAGTGCCATGAACTGTAATGTAAATATCTGATAGGCAGGATGTATTTTCATTGTTACAAATTGAACATAAATAAATGAATTTTTGTCTTGAATCGTGGTGTAGCATGGGCAACAGTCTTCATATGACAACAGTAAACGACACGGCTACACTTTGCTACACCGAGGAGCGGCGTGTTGGTTCGTAAGACCATGGGAAATAGGTGTTTTCTGATGGTCTTAGGCGACCCCTGTGAAAGGGTCATTTGACCTCCAAAGGGGTCGCGACCCACAGGTTGAGAACCGCTGCTCTAAAGAAGCTTTGCATCCGTTTCCTCTTCTACCCACTTCGCCGTGGTTGTGGGCGGGCGGGTCTTCTAATTCCCAACGTGCTGGGTGGGACCCAATGCGCCCCCTGCGCTGAGGGCCCTGCTTCTGGCTCCAGGACGGGGCGCCTCCCGCAAACACGGAAACACCCGAGCGCGGGAAGGCCTGGGCAGCCGGTCCATAGCTCAGCGTCCGGGGTGCGGCCCACACCTCTGCTCCTGGACCCCGTCCCGGGGGTGTTCGAGGCTCCGTCTCTGGACCACACTGGGGGGGAACGTGCCCCTCCTCCTTCGCCTTCAGAGGTGCGGGAGGGGCGCTCCCCTCTGACCTGTCCCAGGTCAGGCGGGATGGACCTGGGTTTGCAAAGAGAAGCGGGGGGAAAGGGGTGTCTCCTCCCTGCTCTTAGCCCCCTGGTCCAGGGACCTCCGTCAGGGGCCTCTCAGCCCTCCTCGTACCTGCCCTTTGCCCTCGGGGTTCCCCTTCACCGCTGTGGTGGGGGGAGACTCACAGAGGACCAATCACATGGCGTCTCCTCCCGCACTCGCTCCTTTCCGTAAACGCAGCGGCAGGAGCCGGAGCCGGCCCTCTGGATCCCCAGCTGCCTCTCCTTCAGGGGAGGGAAGGCCCGGGCCATCGGCCTCACCTGCAGACGGAAGGGTCACTCAAGAGACCTCACCCCCGGTTCCTCAGCCGGAGGTCTGGTTGGCTGACCCTCCCCCGGCCCGGAGAGTGGGAGGGGTTGGAGACTTGGGGAGGGCGGACCTCCCACCCACATCCCCTCCCTCCCGAAGGCGGAGGCAGGTCCCGAGTTTAACCTGCATCTGCGTTCTCCTCTGCACATCACGAGGCCAGGAGCCGGCACCGCACTGAGGAGGCAGTTTCAATCTGAAAAACCAGAACAGCCAAAACAGGTGTGGCTCAGCGGATAGAGCGTCGGCCTGTGGACTGAAGGGTCCCGGGTTCGATTCCGGTCAGGGACATGTACCTTGCTTGCAGGCACATCCCCAGTCGGGGGCGTGCAGGAGGCGGCTGGTCGATGTCTCTCTCTCATCGATGTTTCTGACTTTCTATCCCTCTCCCTTCCTCTCTGTAAAAAAAACAATAAAATATATAAAAAAATATTTTTTAAAAAAATGCATCAAGCAGATCGACCTTGGGAATGACCTTCAGGCTCAAAGCCGGCAGGATGAGGCCCAATCCACAGGGAGGAGTCGTGGGAGCACGGGGGGCCCAGGACCCCCAGGGTGGATGCCCTCGTCCCTGCTCTAGGCAAGGCGCACCCCCTCTTTTCTCCGCACTTGGAGGCGCCCTTCTTTCCACGGGCCCAGGACAATGAATGAGGCCGGGTTCCAGGCGGGGGGACGTGCACGCTGTGAGTGTGGCCAGCGGAGGGCTGTCGGGGTCCCGGGCCCCCCGCCAGGGCAGCCACAGGACTAACGGCACTGTGTTGGGAAGGAGCGGGGGTTTCTGGGACTTTCTCAGAAAACCGTTCAGCAGGCGGCCTTTGCCCTCAGAACCGGCGCCGAGAGAAGGTGGGGCGGGCTGGGGCCCTGGACCGGGCAGCTGCTGGGAAACCCCCCCCAACCCCTCACTCTGCTCCCCACCCCCGGGCTGTAACTCCCAGCGACCGGGCTGGCCCCAATGTGGCCCTGCAGACCACCACAGGGAGGGGGGAGTGGAAACACTCACCCCGTTTCCACACTGAGGGTCCAAAGACAGCCCCCCCATCCCCTGTGAACCTCACGACGCTCCGGTCCCACCTACTGAATCACTCAGGTCCGGCTCTCGGAGGGAAAGGCCAACTCCCCGGGAGGGGTGCAGCCAGGGGCCTGAGGGAGGTTCGGGTCCTGCAGTGGCCGGCGGTCACAGCTGGCTCTCTGGCCATCAAGTGCCGTTGAGTGGCGAGAGATGGAAATGGAACGAGCTGCCTAGCTCGAGGGCGGTGTCTCCATGTGACTGTGTGAGGGCAGGTGTGCTGCGGAGAGAAATCCATGCAGAGGCAGTGACACAGGGGCAGGTGCAGGGGCAGAGGCCCTCCGGCCACTGGGCCAGGGCTGATTCCCGACGAGCGTGGGCCCTCTGCTGGCCGGCGGGGGTACTGACCCTGCCCGGGCCCTGGCCGGCTCTGTGCTCCGGGAGGCTCTACTGCAGTGGTTCTCAACCTTCCTCAGGCCGCGACCCTTTAAGACAGCTCCTCATGGGGTGGTGACCCCCAACCATACAATGATTTCCGTTGCTACTTCATCACTGTCATTTTGCGACTGTCGTGAACTGTCGTGTAAATATCTGATAGGCAGGATGTATTTTCGTTGTTACAAATGGAACATCATGAAAGCATAGGGATTCATCACAAAAACAATATGTAATTAGATATTGTGAAATATTTACTTCTCATGACAAATAAATGAAATGTTGTCTTGAATCGTGGTGGAGCATGGGTAACAGTCTTCCTAGGACAACAGTCAACGACATGGCTACACTTTGCGACACCGAGGAGCAGTCTGCTGGTTCCTAAGACCATGGGAAATAGGTGTTTTCTGCTGGTCTTAGGTGGCTCCTGTGAAAGGGTCGTTCGACCCCCAAAGGGGTCGAGGCCCACAGGTTGAGAACCGCTGCTCTGCTGTCTCCTCCCGCTCCAGGCTCCCGCTTCTGCCTGAGGCTAAGGAGAGCTGGGGCTCAGGGCTCCCACAGGCCTGGGAGTGAGTCCATTCACTCAGCCTCCGGGAGCGTGGAGGCTCCCCTGTGCTGGGCCTGCTGTCTGAGGAAGGGCAGGGGGTGGGACGCCCTTGGCCTGGGGACGCTGGGGGCGGCCTGGCAGCAGGCAGGGCCCGCTCTGGGACTGGTTAGGGGTGAGTATCCGGCTCTCTCCTCTCCGTCCTGGTTTGGAAGAGGCGGGCAGACATGCGGGGAGCTGTGGATGATGAACCGAGACCCCGGAGACCCTGGGAGGCGGGGAGAGCCGGGAGCCAGGGGGCCGTGGGCGGGGCTTCAGTCACAGCCGGTGAAACAACACCAGCAGGTGGAGGCGGCTGTTTGCACACAAGAGCGCGGGGATGCTTCAGGGACCATCCTCCTCGTTGCCTAGCAACAACCACGAATCAAACTTTCTCGGAATTGAGAGCACAGCCTGGGAGGCAAGGGAGTGGGGGGCGGGTAAACGCCGGGAGGAAGATTTACAGCGGCCACTGCTTGTCCTGTCCACGTCCCCTTCGCCCCGCACCAAGCTCAGTGGACAGAGCATCGGCTTTCAGACTGAAAGGTCCTGGGTTTGATTCCAGTTGGGGGCATGTACCTTGCTTGCGGGCACATCTCCACTGTGGGGCGTGCAGGAGGCGGCTGATCGATGTCTCTCTCTCATCCATGTTTCTGACTTTCTATCTCTCTCCCTTCCTCTCTGTGAAAAATCAATAAAATATAAAAAAAAGAAAGAAAGAAAGCACAGTTAGTGAGAAAGACGCAGCGCAGTCCTGTCGCCTTGGGGTCATATGAGAGACCCGGCAGGAGACACGAGCCCACCGCCCTGCCTCCCCTTGATGCCCTCGCCACTGACCCGGGCCTCGGGCACACCATGGGGGTTTCTCTCTTCTGGAATCAAGGCAGGTCCCGCCAGGCTCATTAAAAGCCAGGGCAGCCCAAACCGGTGTGGCTCAGTGGATAGAGCGTTGGCCTGTGGACTGAAGGGTCCCAGGTTCGATTCCGGTCAAGGGCATGGACCTTGGTGGCGGGCACATCCCCAGAGGGGGCGTGCAGGAGGCAGCTGATGGATGTCTCTCTCTCTCATCGTGTTTCTAACTTTCTATCCCTCTCCCTTTCTCTCTTTGAAAAATCAATAAAATATATTAAAAAAAAAAAAAGCAAGGGCATTGTCTACACTGCGATGCTTCCATCCCAGCTCCACTGCCTGTCGCACTAATGAGCGAGGGGAGGAGGGACCTGCTTTCCAACCCTTGGTTCGAGAATGCAGACGTATGCCCAGCAGCACCCCACACGCAGAAGGTTGTTTTTGGGGGGGTGCGGGGGGACTGCTTTATGCTTGCATCACGATGCCCACACTGACCTGATCACTTCACTTCGTCCTCAGTGTGGAAACCTAAAACCCTCTGCCTTGATCTTTTTAAAGGAGAGGCCTGGTGCACCAAATTTGTGCCCTTGCAGGGGTGGGGGTGTCCCTCAGCCCAGCCTGTGCCCTCTCACAGCCCAGCACCCTCCAGGGGATGTTCAACTGTCTCAGAGGGAGGCAGGTGTCTTGGGAGCGCACTGACCACCAGGGGCAGCTCCTGCGGTGAGTGTCTGCCCCCTGGTGGTCAGTGCTCATCATAGCGACTGGTCATCTGCCATTCAGTTGATTTGCATATTAGGGTTTTATTAGGTAGGCTATTATCATGGCCGTTCTACGTCCAGAGCATTTCAATGAAGCTTCAGGGTTTGCGTGTCAGTATCTAAACGCTCGCTTTAAGAGGGCGATCTTATGGGGGTTTTTATTGGAATGATGCGGCGTCTACAGATGAATCTGGGGAGAACAGAAATCTTAATAAAATTAGGTACCTCAGTCCATGAACATCGTCTGTCCACGGGTCTAGGTTTCCCTTAACATCCCTCCGCAGGGTTTTGTGTTCTGTGCTGAATCCTCGCACCCCTCCCCTGAGGCTGACTGCCGGTTATTTGGTATTTTTTTTACTGTGGCGCACATTTCCGTGGATTTATTTCCGTGTGCGTGGGGATTTCCCAGGCAGTGGCAGACAGCAGTGTTTGCAGCTTTCCTTCCCCCCTCTCTGCTGCCGGGGTATTTAACATAACAGCGTTCTCGTTGGCCTCGGATTACCTTGTCTCCGGCGGCTTTGCTGAAGTGACTTATTAATCCCACCTGTAGATCCAGTTCGTAATTGGGCCACTTATGAAGACAGATGGCTCTTTTAATTTCGTATTTAATCTTTTTTGGTTTTCTATTTGTATTTTGTGCGTAATTGCACTGATTAATGTCTCCGGCACACAAACCTGATTAAAAATGATGCCGTCCACATCTTCGTTCCGTTCCCGTCCTCGGAGGGAAAGCACTAAATATTTCACCAGCGGGTGCGAAATAAGAAGGAGGTTTTCGGCTGATACCTTTGATCGGATGAACGAAGTTACCTTTAACTCGTTTCACTAATTAATTTTTATCGTTACACAGGTATCAAGTTTTGCCAAATGCCTTTTACACGTCTACTGGGAACACCATAGAGTTGTCCTCCAGCGTTATTAATGTGTAAATTACGGTGATTACAGTTTTAATATCAGATCAAACTCCATTCCTGGAATAGATACGCTTGGCCAAATTGTATTGCTCTTTTATAGAAGCCGGGACATAGAGGTAGTCAGCAGATAGTCCCTTTCACATTCCCTCACCCTCCTCTTCATAGAATCAAGAAGGTGCCCCTAACGGGGGCCCACGGACTGAAGGGTCCCGGGTTCAATTCCGGTCAAGGGCACATACCTGGGTTGCAGGTTCCCCCCGGCCTGGTGGAGGTACGTGCAGGAGGCCACCAATCGACATGTCTTCGTCCCATGAATGTTTCTCTCTGCCTCTCCCTCGCCTTTCCACTCTCGCTAAAAATCAATGGAAAAATACCCTCAGGTGAGGATTAATAAAACAAAAAAGAAATGTGTGTGTGTGTGTGTGTCCTATATAATAAAAGGCTAATATGCAAATTGTCCCCTCAATGGGGAATTCTACCCAGGGGACAGGGCCAGCCCACCAACTGCCCACACCCCTCCCCCCAGCCAGCAGGAGGCGGCTGATCGATGTCTCTCTCACATTGATGTTTCTGGCTCTCTATCCCTCTCCCTTCCTCTCTGTGAAAAATCAATAAAGTGTATATTTTAAAAAAAAACTTTAAAAAAAGAGATTAATTTCTTTATTTAAAAAAAGAAAGAAAAACATCGTAGCATAGAGGGCTCGGCCGTACCCACAGTTCCACGCATCCACTAGGGGTCCTGGAGCATCACCCCCTGGAGAAGGTGGGGCTACCGTGAGCAGTCTCCCATATTCTTTAATTTTTTTAACATATTTTTTATTGATGTCAGAGAGGAAGGGAGAGGGGGAGAGAGAGAGAAGCATCAGTGATGGGAGAGAATAACTGATGGGCCGCCTCCTGCACGCCCCCTCCTGGGGGGATGGAACCTGCAACCTGGCCTGTGCCCTGACCACGGGGAACGGAACGGTGACCTCCTGGTTCAGGGGGTCCTGGCCACCCACTGCACCCGCCGGCTGGGCAGCAGGGACCCACTCCCACTCCTCTGAGAAGAGGGTGGGCCACGGGGCTTCACTCAGGGGTCACGTGGGGAGGAACACGGACTCCCCGGCTCAGGCTCTGCCGTCTCCGTGCCCAGGACAGTTTGTGGGTGGGCCGGGCACCCTGACAAGCAGATCATCATGGCCAGGGCGGGGCCCCCTGCCCGGCCCAGGGGAGGAGATCCCGCTCCTGCAGGGGGTGGGCTGCCTCCGGGGATGACCACTAGGTGGCGCTGCTGAGATTTATCCCATCATCAGGGGGAAGCTTGGACCCTAATGTCCTGTTGCTTTGAATCCACAGCGACGGCGTTATTTAATCTGCCCCGGCCTTTGCGGAAGGCAGGGCCCTCTCCCCGGTCCCGGCCCGCACTTCTCATTACGTTAATTGTTTCTTTACGGTCTGCCCTGCCGGGAAGAGACCTGGCAGCAATCCTGAGCTCAGGAGCCATCAAAGCAGACTCTCCCCCATTCTCTCCCCCTTCCCCCCATAATGCTGCCTGCATCAGACTCCTTTCCTTAAAGTCACAGGAGGTGAAAGCCAGAGGACTCCTCTAGAAGTGGACACGGGGACCCAGAGAGGGGACGGGAAGTGGCGGTGAGGAGAGCCAGCCGGGAGCCCCGATTTTGGTCCCTTCAAGTCCCCTTAAGTCACACGCAGGGCCCCGCTCCGGCCTGGGTCCCTCTGCGAGCCCGCTCCGGCCTGTCCGCCCTCCTCGGCCAGGAGTCCTCCCCGGCCAGCACGCTCCTCCCTGGTCCCCGTGCCCTGAGCCAGACTCCCACCCGCCCACTGTGCCTCCCGGTCCCTCTGCGGCCTCCCTCCCCCAGCTCGGAGCCTCGGGAGGACCCGGCCGTGCGGTCGCCGGAGCTGGGAACTGTGCGAACAGGAGGAGGCCGCGATGCCCCCGGGCGGGACGGCATCGGCTTTAGCCTTCGAAGGACCGTCCGCAGGCTCCATAGATGCACACGGGCCGTGTGTGTGAGATGCAGGACATCTAAACACGGGTGGTCAGCAAAGAGCGCCACATGCTGTGATCTTCACTCGGCGTGATCTGCCGAAGCCGGTGTGGCTCAGTGGATAGAGCGTCGGCGTCGTCCCTGAAGGATGGGGGTCTTCTCTGCGTTGTGACCAGTCAGCAGGGTGGGTGGGTGCCCAGGGCCTCTCTTGGCGTCCTTACAGGATGGACGGTCAGAAACCCCCACTCAGTCCCGTGTGCCCTGGGGAGCTGTCCGGGTGCTGAAATGCCAGTTTTTGGACACCCTCTTGGCTCCTTGGATAGAGCGCTCCTCTCTGTCGTACAGTGGTACCTTGAGATACAATAATTCGTTCCGTAACCTTGAGGCGTGGGAAACTATGAGACGCTCAAGTCGCGGTAAACGGGTGGGTCATGTGCAGCCGGCCGATCCGCGCGATGACTCCTATCTCAAAAGTTGCTCGTATTTCAAAGCAAAAATCGCTTGCTCGACGGCTCGTATCTCAAAAATCTCGTATGTTAGGGCACTCGTATCTCAAGGTACCACTGTATATAGAAACCCCCTCTGACCTCTGACCTTGGCGAATCCACGCCTCTCTCTCTCGGGTGAGAGGTACTCAGGGGCTTTCTTACAATTCCCCCTGAGGGTTCAAATTCCACAGCCACAGGGACCGGCACCCTTTGGTGCCCATCTTTCCAGCCAGCACGGGGTGGCCCAGCAAAACATCTCTCCCCGAGGGTTAACTGGAGGTTCCTCTTGCTCATTCTGGTGGAGACCTCGGGCCTTGGTGTGAATTGTCGGCAAAGTGAGGAGACCTCGCCCAGCTGCGGTGGCTCAGTGGCTCGGGGGTGGAGCGTCAGCCTATGAACCAAGGAGGTCACAGTTCGATTCCCGGTCACCAGGGCACAGGCCCGGGTTGTGGGCTTCATCCCCAGTGTGGGGCCTGCAGGAGGCAGCCGGTCCATGATTCTCTCTCTTCACTGATGTTTATATAGCTCTCTCCTTCTCCCTTCCTCTCTGAAATCAATATAAATATACAGTGGTACCTCGAGATACGAGTGCCCTAACATACGACATGTTTGAGATACGAGCCGTCGAGCGAGCGATTTTTGCTTTGAAATAGGAGCAACAGTTGAGATAGGAGACATCGCGCGGATTGGCCGGCTGCACCAGACCCACCCGTTTACCGAGACTCGAGCGTCTCATAGTTTCCCACGCCTCAAGGTTACAGAACGAATTAAACTCGTATCTCGAGGTACCACTGTATTAAAAAGAGGGAGGGGGAGAGGGGGGGGGAGAGAAGGAACCCCGGCTGATTCTCTGAGCTCTGCTTCATGTTGAACTCCTCGATGACAAACATCCATGCACCGATGAGAAAGGAACTTGGACATTTTCACCCACACACGCCCTGTGTGTTTGCCCCTCCCCGCCCCCCTGTGCCAGCTCCTCTGCCTTCCACTTCTGCCTCAGCCACCGGAACAAAGACTCAGAGTGTGTGACTCCCCCACCCGATGCTTCTGAAACCATCAGAGAAAGTTTCCGGAACCCCACGGTTATAGTCAAGGTTACACGGAAAGCGTTTATTTTCTTAAACGTATTTGTATTGATTTTTTACAGAGAGGAAGGGAGAGGGATAGAGTCAGAAACATCAATGAGAGAGAGAGACATCAATGAGCCGCCTCCTGCACGCCCCCCACTGGGGATGTGCCCGCACCCAAGACACAAGCCCCCGACCAGAATCAAACCCGGGACCCCTCAGTCCACAGGCCGACGCTCTATCCACTGAGCCACACCGGTTTCGGCCGTAAAGCGTTTATTGGTGACTTCAGGGCCTGAGCCCATCGCCAGTGACTGTCCCCGGAGAGGGTGGTAAAAATTGTCATGGAAACACAAAACGCTTGTACGTCTGAATTAAGAAGAAAAAAAAATACATCTGCACCCATTTAGGGTGAAGAGGGATGCGTTTTCCATTTCTGCATTATGTCTTCTACTCATTATACGAAATCTTGCAAATTCGATAATCTTGAAGTCAGCATTTTTCGTGGCACCAAAGACCATGGGTGCCTTGCGGCGTTGCATTATTCATCCTTTAATCGGAGGGATTGCTCTTATTAACACCCATGAGTGATGAGGCAGCTTTGACCTTTAAACCCCTCGTGTGTGTGTGTGTGGATTCAAATCGGGGTTCGCACCCATGAACGAGGAAGAATGGCGCTGAAATCCCCTGAGGTCTGAAGTCAGTCTTGCTTGGCAGTGCATGCATTTCTCTCCCCGAGATTCCTGCTTAATCAAGTCTCCTTCAAGAAGGCCTGCCTGGACCGAGTGTCACCTGCTCAGAGGAGAGGCTTGGGGCTGGTGGGGGAGGAGGAGATGTGGAAGAAACAAAGGCATTTATTAGACAAACACTCCTGCCACGCTGGAAACTCTGCAGCCAGGATTTCCTCCTGGACAGCAATGGCTCCGTGGGGCATTCAGGTGTGAAATGTTATTCTGTTTCTAACATTTTTAAAAAGGTTTTTATCGGTTTCAGAGAGGAGGGGAGAGGGAGGAAGAGAGAGAAACATTCAGTGATGAGAGAGAATCAGGGATCGGCCGCCTCCTGCACGCCCCCCCCCCCCACTGGGGATCGAGCCCCCATCCCGGGCCTGTGCCCTGACCTCCCGGTTCCTAGGTCGACGCGCAACCACTGAGCCGTGCCAGTCAGGCTGAAATGGTATCTTCCTGCATGTTCCTGACCCAACATCCCTCCTTCCCTCCCTTCTCCCTCCCGCTGCCCAAACATTTTCCAACAGGAGAACTTGCAGCTGACCTTACCGAGATGAGGGGAGTCGCTCAAGGTAGCCAACTGCTGGCTAAGGCAGCGTGGGGTCGAAGCTGAAAACTGCTGATCCCATTCAAGTTCTTTTCTTTTTTTCTTTTAATATATTTTGTTGATTTTTTACAGAGAGGAAGGGAGAGAGATAGAAAGTCAGAAGAAACATCCATGAGAGAGAGAGAGACATCGATCAGCCGCCTCCTGCACGCCCCACAGTGGAGACGTGCCCGCCAGCAAGGTCCATGCCCCCGACCGGAATCGAACCCGGGACCTTTCAGTCCGCAAGCCGGTCGGGCTGGAGCTCCAGGGCCCTCTGAGAATTCCCCGTGTCCTCCCATGGCTCCTGGGCGGCTCTCGGCACCAGGGCGGCTTGCCCCTCCTCCAGGGAACCCCGGGCAGTGCTGAGGGACACTTCCTGCTTCTCTGCAGTGGGCAGAGCCCAGGGAGGCCGCTCCCCCTCCTCCCCCCTCTATCCCTCACCCTCGCACCCCCCTGCACCGGACAGCCATGCACCGCAGGGGTCTCCCAGCGCTGCCCCTGCGCTCAGGCTCAAGGTCTCTTCCAGGCAGCTGCGGGGTCTGCATCCTCCAGCCTGAGAGGATGGCGGTGCCCTGCCCTGGGCGCCCCCAGAGGGGACCCAGAGGGCTGCCAGCGCACCCCCCCCCTCTATTCACTCCATCCCCTGCCCTGGGTCCCGTTTCCTCTGCTGGATCCTCCTCCCACCAGCTCACGGATACAATGTATCCGCCTTGTTCCGGGCGCCCCCCGGCAGGTGCGGGACGGGCTACTATGTAGCCACGAGAGGTTACAATGAGGAAGACACTAAACGGTGGGGAAGCAGGACAGGGATGGGGGTGGGGGACCCTCAGGAGGACCCTCAGCAGGGACACCTGGGCTCCACGCCACCAGAGGGCGCTGCGGCGCAGGGAGACGGGAGAGGCGGCCGGTCTCCTCCCCCAGGTCTCCTCCCCCAGGCTGGTTCCCCCCCACCAGGCAGAGGGCGCCTCAGGACCCACGGAAATAGAAGGAAATAGAAGCCGGGAACGGCGCTGCTGAGTCGAAAAGGCAACAAAACACGCCCACACCCTCTTTGTGCTTCCCCGGGGACTCCGCCCCCGCCCCTCCCGGCCCCGCAGTGACTCAGCCGCTGTCCTCCTCCCCCCCCCCAAAACCTCCCACCCCCACGAGGCAGCCTGCCACCAGCCACATGGGGGGGAGGCGGGGGGTAGGATGAGGCTGGTGTTTCTGAACGTCAGAGACCCCACAACCGCCGAGGGTCTGCGGGGTCCCCCCCAGACCCCGCCCCCCACTCCTGGCCTGGCCTCCTCGGCTCTTAGCATCATAAATCAGCGGTTCTCAACCTCTGGGTCGCGACCCCTTCCCCAGGGGTCGCCTAAGACCATCGGAAAATGCAGATATTTACATCACGATGCATCACAGCAGCAACATGTCATGGTTGGGGGTCACCACCCCATGAGGAGCTGTATGCGAGGGCCGCGGCCTGAGGAAGGTGGAGAACCGCTGCCATAGACTGAGCATCACCAGCACAGAAGAAAGGCTGGTGCAAAGCTAGCCTCACCCTCCGGCACCCCCTTGCCCCCACCCCTGCACCCCCAGGTTAGAACGGTGCCAGAGAAGAGGAAGTCCACGCGAAGTAGCTCGGCCACACCAACGCGGGGAGCCCCCCAAAACCCCAGCCTCAGCACGCAGCCCCCTGGGCCTGAGAGAGAGAGGGGAGGGAGGGCCGACCCCACGCCCCAGCCGGACCCTGGCCCTTGTCCTCGCCACCCCGCCCTTGTGGCCTCGCTATAAGCGGGGAAACGCGCAGCGGCTCCCGGCTCCTCCTGCTAATCACCCCCAGCGCCGGCACAGCTGGCCGTCTGACCGTCCGTCCATCCGTCCCAGACCTCCTCACCGGGTCTCCGCTGGCCTCGCCCCTGAAATGAGGGGGCAGCAGGCGTGTTCTGGAAGCACCGCCTGAGCATGAGACCGCCGCCCGGCCGCAGGGGTGGCCCCGGGGCTGGACGCCCACCCGTGGCCGGGAGCACGTGACCCGGAGCACGTGACCGGGAGCATGTGACCAGGAGCATGTGATCGGGAGCACGTGACAGGGTGCGGGCTCAGGCTCCATCCCCAGGAGGGGGCAGCCCGTGGAGCTTGGTATTCCTGCTCGTGGATGGTTCTCTCTCTTCCCGGCTCTCTGAAAGCACCACAAACATGGTTTCTTTCTTTTTTAAAAAAAATATATATTTTATTGATTTTTCACAGAGAGGAAGGGAGAGAGATAGAAAGTCAGAAACATCGATGAGAGAGACATCAATCAGCCGCCCCCTGCACGCCCCCCACTGGGGATGTGCCCGCCACCAAGGTACATGCCCCCGACCGGAATCGAACCTGGGACCCCTCAGTCCGCAGGCCGGCGCTCTATCCACTGAGCCACACCGGCCTCGGCCAAACACGCTTTCTTAATATATATATTTTTTATTGATTTTTTACAGAGAGGAAAGGAGAGAGATAGAAAGTCAGAAACATCGATGAGAGAGAGAGACAGCGATCAGCTGCCTCCTGCACGCCCCCTACTGGGGATGTGCCCGCCACCAAGGTACTACATGCCCTTGACCAGAATCAAACCCGGGACCTTTCAGTCCGCAGGCCGACGCTCTATCCACTGAGCCACACCGGCCTCCGCCAAACACGGTTTCTTGAAGACGTGGCCACGGAGTCTGAGCAGGCCTGGCCCTCAGCACAGAGCGAGCAGGGAACCCCAACCCCAGCGTCACCCCTGAGATGGACCCTGGAAACGGGGCTCAGGGGCGGCCGGGGCCGGGCACCCAGCTCCAGGCCAGCGCAGAGGCTGCGGGGGAAGAGGGGTGAAGTCCGGGCACAGCACAGAGGGGCCCCTCCCGCACATGAGTCACCTCCTCCTCCTCCTCCTCCTCCTCCTCTTCCTCCGGGCCTGTCTGCCCAGCCCCTCCGCCCCTCCGCTCCCTCCTCCCCTCCCTCCGGTGGGCGGGCCGGGGCGGGCTGATGGATGGCCGGAGGAAGAGAGGACTGCGGAGAGGATGGATGCTCAGAGGCCTGCCCAGGTGGGGAGGTGGGCGGGCTGGCCGAGACCCACGGCAGGAAGTGACTCACCCCCATCACCGGGCTGAGCCAGGCCTCGCTGGGCTGCTGCTGCTGCTTCAAGAACCGGGCGCCCAGCTGTGGGGGCGGGGGCTGCGGGGAGAGAGGGCCCAGCTGGGGG
>PVJN01038228.1:0-20478 GCA_004026805.1 Lasiurus borealis
CGAGACGGCGGACGGGAGGCCGGCCAATGAGGTTCTCAGAACCGCGGTGGGCGGGGCCCCGCGGGAGCTTCGTCTTGAAAACAGCTCACAGGCTGCAGGTATCGCGGTTCCCGCGCAACAATGGGGGTCGAGGCTGGTGACGTTCGTGAGTCGCAGCCAGGTCCCTGACGTCATAAGGCATAAAGGTGTGTTCTTCATTCCAAAATGTATGACGGAACCGAATGTTTGTTTTTCCGAAGTGAAAGTGACCAGTTGTGTTCTCCTGAATATCAGTTCCTATAACCGAAAGCCACGTTAGACTACTGACTGCCAAATCGAAAGGGATAGGCCAAAAAATAAATACGGCTTAGGCAGGGCAAGAAAATTTTTATTTATTTTTTTATTAAATCTTGAAAGACAAACTGGTGTTCTTGCCTCCTCCTTTACCCCCTCAAAACAAACAACAACAACAAAAAGTACATATAACTCTTACATTAGAAAACGTTAATGAATGATGCTTGTGAGTCTCGCTGTCTCTCCTCCCAACCCCTTCTTAAAAATTCGATTTCATTTTAATAGACTTTAATATATTCTACGATTGACAGAACACCGTGCAGACCCTGAGAATGGGAAAGAAATAAACCGTGTAGACAGTTCTCTAATATACTTGAGTATTAACAACTATTCATTAAATAAAAGTATAATGCATCATGTGGTTAAATGTCCAAATGACTGGTATAAGTGATAAGGGCTATCGGAATTGAAGTCACACCCAGGGCAGAGATGATTAGAAAATGCTTCAGGGAGAAACATTTGGACTCAGCCTTTTAGGTCAGAAGGGCTGAAATAAGTAAAGAGGGAAATGCCACAAAGGGCAGATGTCTGAATGCACTGGGGCAAGGCTTTTTCCAGGAGCAATGAATGCAGTGTCTTTTGCTTTGGTCATCTGTTGACTGAAGGAAACTTTCAAATATGAATACCAATCCTTGATGCTCTTTTAAAAACATGTCCTGCAAAGGCTTGTCTTCCTGAATCCTGATTGATGCCTCTGTTCTTCTTCATCACTGAGATACTTACAAATTCATTCGAAGAGTCTACCTCATATATCTGAAGCAAAAAGAATATTAAATTAGCCCCAATGTGCCATGCATGCAGGGGGCCCTTGAAAAATGTTAATGTGTCATGATAGCATCTCGACCGTGTGAATTAAGAATGGCACAAACAAGACACTGTGGAAGTTAAAACAAAAGGCTGCCCAGATCTTACAGAGCAGGGAAGACAGAGCTCTGGTGGAACACAGCTTTGTGGCCAAGTAATGCCTTGGTGAGATTAGTAAAAGCAAGCATGAGGGGTATAGCCTATCTAATAAACAAGGGCAATAATAACTGCAGTGGTAGAGCTCTACGGAACAGGCAATAAACGCCAAGAAAAATCTAACCGCAGATGGTAAAAATAACTTAGTCACAACCTGAATTTGCGAATATGTCTTATAGGGGAAAGACTGTTTTACCTTATTTTAAATGAAAGTCTACCCAGTTTTTTGAGACAAAGATGTAGAAATGAGAAAAAGGGACAACCTTAGCAAATGAAAGTTTGTAGCCTGTTTTGCCCGCTCTGACATTCTCCAGTACTGCAGGAAACAGACCGAGACCCCTAGAAAGTTCCACCCCAAGTGTTTTGGGGAGTCCCTCGGAAGTGTCTCACCTGTGCTTATAGCTACCACATAAACTGTACCCAGTAGAACTGCCAATAGCTGTGCTATTCCGATAGCCACACATCTGTAGATGTCATTCTTCTGCTGGCCACCACAGCCACACCAGTTAAGGCCCTCTATATCTGGCTCCCTCATCCATTTGTTAATTTCTCTGTTTCTCACACAAATTTGTTTATTGCCTTAAAGAGACTAGATTGGTACACCTCTATAAAGAGGAATTGGGGAGGGGAGCAAAAACAAACAATAAAAACGAGTAAGCAATCTTTTTAACTCAGCAATTCCATTTTTATAACTTTATCTTAGAGATATTCTTGCCCATATGTAAAAAAATCTTTATTTGAGGTTATTTGCTGCATTGTCTACTACAGTAACAAAAGTTAAAAACAACATATGGTAAATATCCATCTGCAGGGGGCTAGTTAAATACATTATGGTTTCTTTAGGATCCAGAGTAAGAACCGGCTCCGCAAAAGGTCCACATGCCAGTGCAGGCTGCTCTGCTCTTCAGATTCACTTTCATTCATATATATATATATATATATATATATATATATATATATATATATGAAAGTATATATATCAGAGTAAGGCTATTCCTTCTTTAAGAAAAATATATATCAAAGTCCTTTAAAGAAACTTATTTGCACTTGAAATAAAAATCATTCTATTAATAACATGAAGTCTATCACATCACAAATCTAATATCTTCATTTTCTCAGTAGCAAATGAAACATTGGATAATATGTATTTGCCTCTAACTATATATTTAATTTTATTTAACAAACAAAAATGTATTATATATAAGCAAAAACATTTGTCAGACAACAAGGGTTGAAAGAAAATAGACAAAGATGAGTTGAGACACAGCCCCTGCCTTCAAATCTGATTGCAGTCATTTAGGGGGACAGACACAAAGACCACAGGAAATGAATAGAAAGAAAGAAGCAAAGAAGGGGCTAATGTGAGCACTCTCCTATTCTAAAGATGCTTTTAAATCTAGTGACAGAAAGTTTGATCTAAGACTAAGAACTCAAAGGCAGACAGGATAAGGGAGGTGTTTTTGAATTCCATCCTGGGAAACACCTGATCTAGAGGACCTTTCACTTTCTCTTTTGTTCTGTCCTGGATAGCTGAATCCAGGACAGACGATCTAGGGGAAGATTTAACTGACTTTTTCTCAATATTGGTCCCCAAAAAGGCAAATTACTTGCTGTATGTTGTCTCTCTTCTATTTCCTTATTGTTTCAGAGTAAAGCAGTTTTAAACATTACAGTTTTCTTAACATTTCAACCTGCATTTGCATATATATAATTTTCTCTGAAATACCTTACAAGGTAATTTGAAAATTCAATTTCCAGGGTTGGTAAAACTCTTGAGCTCTTCCTCTAGGCTCACACTTAACTGGAGTTTCCTTGGTAAAACAATCAGTCTGGGAACCATTTTCTTTGGTGTTTTTCCATAGGTATTAACTTCTTTCTCCTCCTTTGAGTGGATTTGTGATTGCACAATTAAAAAAAAAAGACAAAATCAACAGATTCTGTTTCAGAAACAAAATTGCTGATATTGTACATTAATGTCAGTAGAATAAACAGGGTCTGTGATTAAGACTTAACACTGAGCCAAGTGTAATTTGCCTCCACACCTGTAGCTATGGATTGTCGTTGTTGACAAAGAAGTGTCTGCATTTTGAATTCATAGGGCACCTTTTGGAAAGACTCTAGGTTCTCTCGACAGCTTAGATATGTGTGTGTGTGTGTGTGTGTGTGTGTGTGTGTGTGTGTGTGTGCGTGTGTGTGTTTGCGCACACGTTTGAGGGACTCCTAGCCATATAAGGCTATGGTTGACTATAGTAATTCTCAGTGAAGTATAAACCACTGCAGGCCACCATAATATGTTGGACATCTATAAGACTCAGGGATCAAAATCTAGCCTCATAAAATTTCATTTAACACCTTCACTGCTGATGATTCTATTATCTATGAATTGCCTTCCTTTTCTTTACTGATTATTCATTGTCTTAAATGATCATCCCTACAAAGGCACCTATAGCGATAGGCATTAATTTTCCTAGAATTGCCAACTCTACAGATTTGGAAACATTCATTCTCTGACCACTTAAAACCAGATGTCATGGTCAGATCAAAGATGCTACCTACTTGACTTCCGAAGAATCTTGGCCCTAATTCATCTCTCGAAATAATGTAAACTACAATAATACTCTATAAAAAACATCCCAAATATAGCAGCTTAAAACAATAATCATTTATTGTTGCTCATTAATCCATGGGTCAGTTGGCCAATTCTACTGGTCTAGCTTGAGCTTCACTGACCTGACTGAACTTGCTCATGTATTTGTGGTCAGCTGATTGTTAGGTAGAGGCTGACCAGTCTCATATCATCACTACTCCATGTGGGCCTTCATCTTCCAGCAAGCTAGCCTGGATTATTTTCATGGAGTTCCAAGTGGAAAAACAAAATGTGCAAGGACCCTTGAGGATCAGGCTAAGAAATGGCACATCATTTCTAGCACATTCCATTGGCAAAGCAAGTCAAAAGGCTGGTCAGAATTCAAGGGCTATGGAAATAGATTCAACTCCTGAATAGGAGGAGTTACAAAGTCACATTGTTAAGGAAAGGTCCAAAATCAGGGCTATTATTGCAATAAATCTGCCTCAGCACTGAATAACCTGAAAATAATATTTCTATTTTAAATAACTAGAATAAATTATGTTCTTTGACCAAAACAGTGGTGGGTTAGACACTTTCATTTATCTCTATTCCCTCTTAAAACTCTATAAAATGATAGTAAATTAGTGAACCTGCGAGGTCAAAGAGAATGGCAACGGAGACAATAGCAACATTGAAATATTGACAGATATTGGTGACGTGGAGAGCAGAATCTGTTGGAAGCTGGGTTCTCTGGGAAGCAGACCCCACAATGAAGGTGAATGTGCTAAGTGTTTATTACTGAGAGCTTTTGGAATCCACTCCTGTGGGAGGGACAGCAAGGGAGCAGGACTGAGTAGAAGTTGAGCTACAAGACAAGCCTGACAACAGCCTCACTGTCCCCACCTGGGGAGTCCAGGACTAAAATGGCCTGTCACAATTGTCCTTCATTGGACCATAATGGACTTCCTTAGAAGGGTATACCTGGGGGAAAGTGGCTCTCTGTAGTATAAGTCCAATAATTCCTAAAGGAATGACAATAAATAGCATTCCCCAACTATCATTCTTTGAGGCAGAATATGAACTGTCCTCATAAGCTACTAAGCAATCAGTATTCTAACAAGCAAACATATTTGAAGTCATAGACAAAAATACCTCCTGCTGGGAACTAGTCTCAATGCAGCTCTCAGAGTCGTAGTCTGCAAACTTTCATTAGTGAAGGAGGGTTTCTCTCAACACTGGTGCCCTTAGCTCTGGCTCAAAATCCCAGACAAAACACTAGACCTACATTTTGCCGCCCCTTTCTCCTCTGTAGGTATCTCCTTTACCTTTCCATGTGGCACAATATTATGCTTTGACCTGTGACAGACCATCCACAACCTTGTGCTTCCATAGATGCTGGTGGTGTTGATGCCATTTAAACTATTAGAAAAACCAGATGCAGGGGCTAATAGGAAATGAATTCCACAGGCAAAGGAAGGATGGGAATGGCGCTGAGAGGAGCACAAGAACCACTACCCTAGAAGGGAGTAAGGGGAAAGGAACTGAACCTGAGGAGCTGAGCGCAGAACTTGTAGGCATATAAAACACAGTATTAAGAAAAATAGTATCAGTGAACCAAGAAGAGAAAAGAATATTGGCTCTCTAAAAATAATTTCAGTTATAGTCATTTATAAACTGGCTAGTACCATTTCTGTCTAATTACCATGCAGCACAATAAGTAGTGTATATGTCATAAAGTGCATTTTATAAATTGATTAGAAATCTAAACCGGTGCTATATGGACAGGTGTTAGGATTTGTTACTTACTCCTTGTAATCCAAGGATCCATAACACTAGAGGTCACATGAGCCAGAGGGCAATGTCATTCTCTACTGATGAGAGAAAACTCTGTGAAACAAATTCATGTTTTAAATAAATGTTCTCTGTACAGTATAAGCCAATTTCTTAACCTGTTTCCCTGAAAATAAGACAGTGTCATATATTAATTTTTGCTCCCAAAAATACACTAGGGAGTGCATGTCTTATTTTTCCATGAAGAAGAATACAGTACACATTTATTGTTGAACAACAAAAAAAGAAAATTTATTACCTGTATATGGTACGGTAGGAGTTGTCATCACAAACCAGCTCACTGATTGGCCGCAGCACAACTGGTGCTGTTCAGGCAGAGTGCAAGGTCTCTTTAAATCAGGAGTCAGACGCCTTATGGTAGCTTCGGGGGCCTTATGTTCGAGGGAGGACTTATTAGCAGGGAGGTCTTATTTTCAGGGGGATGTCTTATATTTCAGCGAGGCAAAACTGGAAGTAGGTCTTATTTTCAGGGGATGTCTTACTTTCGGGGAAACAGGGTAGTTGAATTGTGATGCTCTCTTGATCATGGACTTTTATTGTTAAGAAAGCAGTGTCTATTTCCAATTATGCTTCATCTTAGCCAAACGTACTAGTAAAATATGTGCAGATATTTCATGAATTGAAAGTGTTAGAGAAATGTGAGCACTTTAGGTATTAGTATTAATAATAGTCTGCTTTATACCACTCATCTTTGCCGTTATTAAGCAGTGGAACTTACATAGTTTAACATTATTAATCTCTAAGGCTCAAATTTAGTACTATTCTCCAGTGTTTATTGAGTGCTTGCTACATGTCTTAAGAATATGCTATATTAGAATCCTTCCACCAGGAAAACAGCCACTGCATGTGGAATAAAGGACTTCATGTATAGATATGACAGCTTGCATGGTTGAGGAAAGGGCTGGAGGAGTAAAGTTCTCGAACAAGGGTAGGGACCTTTTTTCTGCCAAGGGTCATTTGGATATTTTTTACATCATTTGTGGGTCATATAAAATTATCAACTTAAAAATCAGCCTGCTATATTTATTCAAACAATTAACTCACCCCTAACGCCTTGACAGGACCAGACCAAATGATTTCATAGGCCTTATATGGCCTGCAGGCCAGACATTCCCCACCCCTGGTCTAGAAGGTAGCAGCCAGATGAGTGGGAAAAGAGTCACTGATGTCTTCATTCTGAAGTCCTGGAGCGTGGGTGGAGAAACTCAGCTCCTGGGAAGGGGGAAAGTAGGAAATTGTCCAATAATTCTGCCATAGCTTCAGTGAGAACTAATGAAAAAGGCTGTGAGCCCATGTCTGGTGAAGCCCCGATTATTATTATTTCAAAAATAATGGTTTCTTTTCACTTCTGCCTTCCAACTCTTGCACAAGTCAACTCAGTCTCATTCACAAACTCCAACCCAGAACCATATAGGAAGAGGGATTCTAAGAAAGGTAGTTCCCAGCCTTAGACAGAAGTAATGTTGATAGGGCCAAATTACCAACAGACATGGCAGCAACCAGACAACTCTAATATCTAGGAGGTAAATGCAATCATTAACATGTTTTGGCAGTTAAAATTCTGTAATGTTTAATAACTTGCCTGAGGTTACACACTAATAGGTGGCTGAGCTAAAACTCAAGCCCAGGTCTGTCAGATGCCTATGATCATACTTAACAAGTATTCTCTAATGGCCCTTAAAAATCTTTATAAATACTGATTATCTGTCATAACATTTATCTTAATATTATTTTCTGTCTCTTTGAGTACCAGAAGCATATGTTTTGACTATTCTAAAACATTGTGGGTAAGAGATATAGATCTCAAAATTAAAGTGATATGTCAGGGACATTTCTGCTGCCCGTGGTATCAGGTTAATTGTTAGGCAACTTACTGGCTGGGGAAAAAATAATGGCTATGCTCCTCTCTTCCACAGTCTTTCCACACACTGTGCCCTACACAGTGCTACCTTGAACCCTCCGTTTGGATAAAGGGAAGGGTATGCCTTCCATTATCTCAAGCTGAATTAGAGTGCTTGACTTTGTGAAACAGAAAGGCTATTTGTCTATTTCCTACCTGGTAGGGAAACACAGTGGTATAGGATTACAGCTAGAGTTGCTGGTGTAATGGCAGAATGAAGAAAGTGGTAGAAACAAACTACACTTATGCCCACAATAGGACAAGAATGTCTGAGTTGCCTTGTGGGTTAAGTTAAAAGATAGGAGGGAATCAACTTGGGGTCATGTTCACTCCTACCTCAGGGCATTACCTAGAGAGTAAATGTGACATGCTGGTGGGTTGCTACAGTCCAGGTACCAGGGATGGGATCATGGTGGCTATGGTGGTGCAACCCCACCCACACCAAGGGAGCTGCAGTCAGAAGTCTTAGTGGGCACACCTCCAAAACATCCCTCAAGGGAAAGAGCAATCGTGCACCTGCTACCTCAGAGGAAATCATCGGATTATACACAGCACAACCCACAAAAGGTATTTTTTATTAATCCCCTCTCCTGAGACTGGCCCTGGAAAGGTCAGAAATGGCACCTAGAAAAAAGGGAGAAATTGAAGAACAGGGAACACAGGAAGCAGAGAAGTCAATTTTACATCTGTCCCCAATCAGGCACACCTTGGGGCTTGGAGAGGAATGGCAAAAGGAAAGGAAAAAGGAACTGGATCACAGTTTTATTCTACATGGGAACTTTTTAAATCACCAATAGAAGGCTATTCTTGTGACTAAACATGACCAAGGCTTTTTCTTTTCCTAAGAGTGACTGAAAAGTTTGGGAGTTAACTGAGATTACATCCAGGAATGGGATTTAACAGGGAGAGATAGGAAAGAACAAAGTCAATTTCTGCTTTATCTTTTTCAGTCCAGCTTGTAGGTAAAATGATTATACCAATACGGTAGGAACAATGGGAGAACATAAAAGAACTCCTAGCAACTAGAAACATAAAACAATCTTAAACTGTCATATAAGAGTTAGAAAATACAGTTCAGGGTACCTTCTAGAAGTTAGGTCAAAAAGAAAAATCCAGAAAAATAAATAAAAGACAATAAAATCCAACAGTCATTGTGGAGGTTCAAATTCTGACATAATAGGACTTGAGAAAGAGAAAAAAGGAACAAAATGTATAAAAATAAATTACAAAAGAATGCAAGACATCATCCCAGAATTGAAAAAATGAGTGTCCAAATTAAAAGTGCTCACCAGCATTTGCCTTAATTCTTTTAGCAAATATTTAAAAGCACCCTATTCTAGAATTACAGCAAAGGCTAAAACAAGGTGAAGTCCCTGCCAAGGAGTTTGCATCCTACTGGAAGGAGACAAGTGATGTGATGTGTCAGATGGTAATAGGTGTTATTAAGGAAAGTAAATCAAGATAAAGGAATATGGAATAATGTGATTGCTATAGTAAGTCATGTGATCAGGGAAGTCTCTCTGATAAGGTGAAGATGAACAGAGGGAACAAGAGATGCAGACATACTTCTAAATATAAGCACAGCAGGAACAAGGTTTTTTATCCACCTTTATACTGATAAATCCAAGCTACCTGTGCCCGACACATAGTAGGCATTCAATAAATATTTGTTGAATGAGTAACTCAAGGCATAGAGAACAGCATGAGCAAAGGTGCCAACATAAGAACTTCCTGGGCTTGTTCAAGAATGCCAGTGCCTGTGGAGTAGAGGAAGCTTGGGGAGAAATGGTAGGCAGTGACCTCTTATAGACAGACTATGGCAAAGACACTGGATTTTATTCTGAGATAAATGAGGATCCACTGCAGAGTGTCAAGATACGATTGACATTGCTACAGAACTACCCTTGCTTCTGTGAGGCAAATAATAAGGGAACTATGGTGGGAGTAGAAAACCACACTAGTCCAGGCAAATATTATCAGTGGCTTAGGGTAGGGCAGAGATTTTCAACCTTTTTCATCTCATGACACACACAAACTACTTTCTAAAATCCTGCACACAGTAAAAATATATTTTTTGCTGATCTGACAAAAAAATAGGTATAAATTTGATTGATTTACACAAATAAAGATAGTAATAGTAATTACCTACACTGTTAGCTCCAAAGTGACTTTTTAAAAAATCTGTTGCCTAAATTTGTTTATCAGGATTTTTGGTACCAAGAATTAATCAGACACAACCTTATTATGTGATGTGACCAATAAAATGCAACTCTACTATATGACCTGCTATGTATTCATGGTTCAAGACAGGACATTCACACTGGATGGCTACAGTTGTGTTGTCTATTGTCATTATCCTATATAATAAAAGGCTAATATGCAAATAGACCAAATAGCAGAATAACTGGAACAACTAAACAACCGGTTGCTATGACATGTGCTGACTACCAGGGGGCATGTGTAGAACATGGCGGGCATTGGCTGTGGCAGAATGGTGGACCAGATGAACAGAGGCTCCAGAGGAAGGCAGGATGCTGGTCGCTGTCATCGTGGTGAGCCTCTGGTGGTTACTGAAAATTCTTTGCTTTTGCATGCGCTACGGTCCTGCCTGGTGTTTTCACCTGCTGTCAGCACCAGCCCCACTTGCACCTGCAGCCAGCACCAGAGCCACCACTCACACCCACTGCTGGTGCCCAGTGCTGTCCCAATCACTTGGTGCCATCAGTGGGTGTGAGCCGCAGCTGCTGGCCCTGATTGACCCTGAGGGCTTCTCCACCTCCCTCTGTTCCTGAGGTGCAATTGGGGCAGCAGCTGTTGCTTGCATCCACTGATTACGCCAGCCCCACTCACACCCCCTGCTGGCACCGACCCCAATCACTCTGTGCCTTCAGTAGGTGCAGGTGGGGCTGGCACTGTCAATACATGGGAGCGGTGGGAGCAGGGCAGCTGGTAGATGGGATCGAGGCTATGGCAGGAGGGGCTGGGTGGGGGCACAGAGGATGGGCCGAGACCCACCCTTGTGCCTCCTGCAGCCTTGTGGCCCACAAGTCTTTTCAAGGTGCATGAATTCATGCACTGGGCCCCTAGTTTTATTTGAAAATCTTAAGGGAAAAAAGGTTGGTGTCCCCCAGATTAAATAGTCAGGTATTTATCATAATACTCTGGAGGCCCATTCATGTTGTTGCAGATGGTAAGAGTTCTTTATTTTTCTTTTTTTTATTGCTGCAGAGTATTCCATTGTATAAATGTACCATAGCTTTTTTTATCCACTCATCTGATCATGGGCACTTAGCTATTGTAAATTGTGCTGCTATTGGGGTGCATGCATTCGTTCTGATGAGTGCTTCTGGTTTCCTAGGATATATTCCTAGAAGTTGTATCTCTGGGTCAAATGGCAGTTCCATATTTAATTTTTTGAGAAAATTCCATACTGTTTCTACAGTGGCTGTACCAGCCTGCATTCTCATCAGCAGTGTACTAGGATTCCCTTTTCTCCACAACCTCACCAGCCCTTGTCATTTGTTCATTTGTTAATGATAGCCATTCTGACAGGTTTGAGGTGATACCTCCTTGTCATTTTAATTTGTATCTCTCAGATGATTAGTGCATTTTTTTCATATGTCTCTTGGCCATCTGTATGTCTGCTTTGGAGAAGGGTCTATTTAGGTCCTTTGCCCATTTTTTTATTTGGATTGTTTGTCTTCCTTTGTTCAGTTGTATGAGCTTCCTATATATTTTAGAGATTCACCTTTTATTAGATGTAACATTGGCAAATATGGACATATTTGCCCATGTAGTAGGCTCTCTTGCTATTTTTTTTAATTTTAATAAATCTTTATTGTTCATATTGTTACAGTTGTTTCTCTTTTTCCCCCATATCTCCCCTCCACCTGGCTCCCACCCCACCCTCTGCCCTTACATTCCCCACTGTCTTTATCCATAGGTGTATGATTTTTGTCCAGTCTCTCCCTGCACCTCCCCTCACTTCTTTCCCCCTGAGAATTATCAGTCCATGCCCCTAATTCTATTATATTCACCAATTTATTCTGTTCATCAGATTTTCAATTCACTTGATTTTTAGGTTCTCTTGTTGATAGATATGTATTTATTATTCATAATTTTTACCTTTACTGTTTTCTTCTTCCTCTTCTTAAAGAATACCTTTCAGCATTTCATATAATACTGGTTTGGTGTTGATGAAATCCTTTAGTTTTTTTCTATCTGTGAAGCTCTTTATCTGCCCCGCAATTCTAAATGATAGCTTTGCTGGGTAGAGTATTCTTGGTTGTAGGTTCTTGCTATTCATCACGTTGAATATTTCTTGCCATCCTGGCTGGCCTGCATAGTTTCTGTTGAGAAATCAGCTGACAGTCAAATGGGTGCTCCCTTGTAGGTAATTAACTGTTTTTCTCTTGCTGCTTTTAATATTCTCTCTTTGTCTTTTGCTCTTGGTATTTTAATTATGATGTATCTTGGTGTGGTCCTCTTTGGATTCCTTTTGTTTGGGGGTCTGTGTGCTTTCTGGACTTGTAAGTCTATTTTTTTCACCAGATGGGGGAAGTTTTCAGTCATTATTTCTTCAAATATGTTTTCAGTATCTTGCTCTCTCTCTTCTTCCGGCACCCCCATAATTCTGATGTTGGTACCCTTGAAGTTGTCCCAGAGGCTCTTTACACTATCTTCACATTTTTTTTTATTCTTTTTTCTTTTCGCTTTTCCAGTGGAGTGTTTTCTGCTTCTTTGAATTTCAAATCTTTGACTTGATTCTTGTATCCTTTAGTCTGCTGTTAGGTTTCTGCATAATATTTTTTATTTCAGTCAGGGTATGTTTAATTTCTAATTGGTCATTTTTCATCTCCCCTTTGGTCTCACTAAATTTATCCATCTTTACTAGGAAATTGAAAAACCTTATAATCGTGGTTTTGAATTCTCCATCCAGTCATTTGTTTTCCTCCATTTCTTTCGTTTGTGATCTTTTCTTTTGTTTCTGCATATTTTGCTGCTTCCCTGAGTTGGTAGAGTAGTTTTGTGTGCTAGGTATCCTATGTGGCCTAGTAGCTCTGCCTCCCCAGTTACCTGAGGTGGACATTCTTGGTGCACCCCTTTGTGGACTGTGTATACAGCCTTGTTGTAGTTCATTCTTGATTGTTGGTGGTATCACTGGGGAGAACTGACCTCAAGCCAATTGGTTGTGAGGATCAGCTGTGTCTGTGCATGCTTGCTTGCCTTCAGACCTCTGCTTTTCACATACATGAGCTTCCGGACCTCTGCCTTTCCAGTTCCCCTGAGTTTCCATGCATTCTAGGGATCCATATGAGGCTGAGTCCCCAGGGTCTCGCCCGAAACTGGGGTTCAGTGCAGTTAGACCTGGATTTCAGTGCTGTTGTGAGATTCTGTTTTCCTCCCGCTAGAGAACACCAGAGGCACAATCAGCAATCAGCCCTCTGTGTGCGCATTTTTGCGCACACTTTCGTACTTTTGCGGGCCCCCAGAGCTCTGTCTTTTGCGGCTCCTCTAAGTTTCTTTGTACTCCTTGCTTTTCACAACAGTCCAGACTCCCACGTATGAGTCTCACTTGGAGCTGGGGTTCAGTGCAGTTGGGATTTTCCATCTCCCGCTAGAGGAAGCCAGCCAGACCCTCCTCCGCCCATCCTCTCCACGAGTGTGTCTCCGTACCTCAGCTTTTGACAGCTTCTCTGAGTCTTCGTGCGTCTCTCTCTGCTTCTCGTTGTAGAATTTCCAGTCAGCCAGCTTTCCTGTGGTTCTGGATGGTGTCCGTTTTATCTTTTAGTTGTAGTTTTGAAATTGTTGTACGAGGCAGCAGCTTAGGTGTTCACCATCTTGGTTTCTCCCTCTCTTACTATTTTTTGGTTTCTTTTGCAGTGCAGGATCTTTTTATTTTAATCAGAGAAAGGTAAGTATCACATGATCTCACTCATATGTGGAATCTAATGAGCAAAATAAACTGATGAACAAAAATAGACCCAGAGACATAAAAGCATGAACAGAGCGTTGAACCTCAGAGGGAAGGCAAGGGAGGGTGGGTGGGAAGAGGTCAACCAATGAACTTGTATACATATATGCATAACCCTTGGACATGGACAATGGGATGGTTATGGCAAGGGTGGGAAGGAAATGGGGGCAGGCTGGAAGAAGTTAATGGGGAGAAAAGGAGGACTATGTAATACTTTCAACAATAATTTTAAAAGAAAAAAATAACCAGGTATTGCAGGTTTTAAAAATTCTTACAGCACACTAGTTGAAGTTCACTGGAATAGGGTAAATTTCAGTGGAGATAATGAGAAGTGATTGGATTATCAATAAATCTTAAGGCAGATGGACAAGACTTATTGATGATTTGATGTCATGTGTGAGAGAAATAGAAAAGTTAAGGATGAGCCAGGTTTGTAGCCCAAACCGCTAGAAGGCTAGAGGGGAAAACTATTAAATTCAGGGTACAGGTGCAAGAGTGAGAAATTAGGGGTTATTTTGGATTTACTAATTTTGAGACGCCTAAAGATATACAATTTGAGATGTCACATATATTTCTTTGCTAAATAAATAAATTAGTATATGTGGGAGGGGATGCATATTCAAGTTTATCCTCCTCAATGTAGTGCATCTATCTCAAGGGCCAGACAGGTGACCAGATTTTAGGGCCCATTTCCAAGACTTGACATTTTAATAGTCCTCAAAGCCAGAGTAAAAGCTATTGATTCTCCCTTTTATGACTCTTACAAGATCTTTCTTCCCCACATGTATTCACTTCCTCCCTCTTTCCTCTAACTTCTTGAGTTATAGGTCTCTCTTATTTTTGGTAAAAAACAAAACAAACAAACAAAAAAACACAAAACACCTTTCTTTATTCTTCATTTTCCTTCAGTCTCTGATTAAATTTGCTCTCCTTAATACTAATTTTGCTCTCCTTAATACAAACTTAATACTAAGTTTGCTCTCCTTAATACTCCTTAATACTAATTTCTGTCTCCAGGCCTCTCCCCAAACCAGTCCTCTCAGGGACAGGTTTGCAGCCTATTCTCTGATCTCTTCACCCTAACAGTGTGGGCTCTGCACCATTCCCTGTGGTTAACTTCTCAGTATGAACCTCCCCCACCATTCATCCGTGGCCATCTGCTCTCCTTTCTGCATGCTTTCTCCCTCAGAAAGCTAATCCATTCCCATAACTGCAATTAACACCTTTTTACTGATGACTCCCAACTGTTATTTTATGTCTTCACTTCTTTTCAGAGAAGACTTCCTGAAAGTAACTGTAGTGGTCTAATATAAGCAGTAAAATCAGACAGCTTGGATTTAAATCTCAATTTAACTATTTAAAATCGGGGTCATATTTAGCCTCTCATTCTCCAAAATCTGTGAATAAAAATAATAATAATCATACCAACCTCAAACAGTTTCTATGAGGATGAAATGAGTTTACCTGTATAAAACACAGTACCAGCCCACATAGTAAATAAATGTTAGCTATCATTATTAGAGATCACACTGTAACTGCAAACTCAATTGATACAACACCAAACTCCTTATTTGCTTCTCTTCCCCTTTAATCAGTTCTCAAGATTTTCTTTGATATCTCTAGCAGACCCACAGATTTGAACATTTGTAATAATCTTTGATTTATTCTCTACTTCAATTTCTTTATCCAGTCAGTTGACAGTCTTGCTAATTTTTCCCTGAAATGTCACTGCAGTCTTTTTCTTTCCTCTTCACCCTCTCCTATGCTCCAGATCAGCCCCATCTCCTCACACTAACATAACCAGAACAACCACCTCCTCACTAGTCTCCATGGACTCAGCTTCCAACCCCCAAACCATGGAGAGCTTAGCTAATACCTCATTTATTGTTCTCTCCTTCACTCTGAAACTTTCAGCTCCCCGTTTCCATTCCCATCAGGTGAAGAATCCTCTGAGTGGAGAGAACTTTCTAAGACTTATATAATATAGCTCCATTCTGTGCAATCTCATTTCCTTTCACTCACCTGCTTTGCCACTCTGTTTCCCTACTGCCCCAAGATCATCTCATGTTCTTTCTGTCCTCTCTGCTTTCTTGCATGTTCTCACCTGGAGTGCCCCCTCACTTTTCTTTACCTGTCTCACCCCTACCTGTTCTTCAGCCCAGTTCAATCTCCCTGAGATATATAATCCCATTTGATCTCATTCTTTCTGTTATTGCCACACCTTAAGTCAGCATTTGACCCCAATTATATATTGTAGCATATTATTCCATATAGTTTCCAATATGTCATTTTTTGCATGTATTAGGTAAGATCCTAGAAGACTATAGTGTTTCCTAAAATTTAATATATCTGCTCCACTACTTCCCTATTCTGTACCTAGGAAAGCCATAAGTAAATGGTAAAGACTCCAAAAACCTTGATTATCCTGCCTAATAAAAAGGGAATGTGCTAATTTACCCTCCCGCCATTACAAAGATGGCAGCACCCACAGCCAATAAGGAGAGAATATGCTAATTGACTGCCTCACCCTCAAAGATGGTGGCACCCACAGCCACAAGATGGTCAGTGCCATCAGGGTAGCAGACGCAGAGCGCACCTGCCTCTGGAGTCCCCCAATCCCTTCAGTGCCCCAGCCACCCAGGGTCGGTCTGAAGATGGCGGCTGCCCAGCCGCCCAGGACTTCCCAGGTAACCAGGGCTGGCCAAAGCTCCTTCCCCTAAACACCAGGTCGCCTCCTGCCCCTGAGGCCTCCCAGACTGTGAGAGGGGGCAGGCCGGGCTGAGGGACTCCCTCCAGTGCATGAATTTTCATGTACTGAGCCTCTAGTCTCTAATAATAAAGGTATAATATGCTCATTAGATCAGATGACCTTCCAGAGGAAGCTGGGACTGCAAGGGCCGAGGCAAGCCACTGGAGCTGCAAGGGCCGAGCCCCTTGCACGAATTTTGTGCATTGGGCACCTAGTAATATAAATAATAACAATACACATTATACTGTATATCAAGTATTCATCTAAGGAGGTTTACATATACCAAATTGTTTAATCCTCACAATAATTATATAAAGTATAAGTATTATTATTACTATTTTACAGCTGAGGAAACTAAGGCACAGAGAGGTTAACTAATTGCCCATGATTGATAACTGATCCAGAATAATCTTCACATGCAGAGGTATTATAAAACAAAACTTAAAAATACATTGATGACTCAAGGAAAGTAAATCCTAGGGCTCACCCTGACTTCAGTGATACAAAATGGTTTCCTGGGTTGTGAAGGAAAAGGAATAAGTAAGAATCACATTTTGTAAAATAAAGATGTAACATGTCATTTTTTTTTCCTGATTCCAAATGAATCACAAAAGAGACCTAAAAATAATCTGGTCCCACTCCTAGATCCCCACTCCCATTTTATAGATGAAGTCACTAGAATTGCTTTGACAACCAGCCATTCATTATGAAATAAGCATCCTTATAAATTGGCAACTATCATGCCCTAGGAGACACAGGAGACATAGTATATTCTGAAAGTCACATGCCTCTCTTCTTTCCTTGTCACAGGAACAGTTTTGGAAATGCACAAATAATGAAGTACTGAACTAACTTGTGTCTGTTTGAAAATCAGTTAAGTATTTCCCACATATAACAGCTAGTCCACACCTACCTGAACTCTAGCTCTTCATTCTTGAGAAGTGAGTGCCACAGGGCTGACTAATCCCTTGATGGCTGTCTGAATAGGCTGCACTCTGACACTGAAAGCCAGAGCCCGAGAAGCTGGGCTCTCCCCTTCAACACTTACCACCTCTCATGTGTGAAGGAAAGACTACCTTGACTCCAGTCCATGATGAATGTGGTAAGTTGAAGAATGGAACAAATCATTTTCCTGTGGCCTATGTAGGAATTTGTACCTGTTGTCTTTTTCTCAGAGAACGAGAGGGAAATAGTAGCCTGCTCAGAAAACTCTGCCAGTGAAAGGCTGGTCCTTCAGAGTATCTGCCCTGGTTGCCACACAGAGGTTTTGCAAACCTGGTTTAAAAGTTCTCAAAATAGTAATCTTTTCTTATAGTTTAAAAAAATTAAATGGGAGTTAAGAAAACTTTCAACATAATTCATTGTTTTTACCACCTCACTGGTATTCAAATATGTTTTTTCTAAACTTGGATGATTTCCATATGGGTGGAAGACTTTAGATTTAATTTTATTAAAGACAATGAACATCACTTTGAAACAGTTGTTACCTATATGTCATTCTACCTCCAGCAATATACTACTTGTGTGTGAAGATGTTTTCACTGCCACACACTGGCATTTAGGTGGATTATTGGTTGTCTTGTCCTTGCATCTAATCTGTCTGAATGGAAACTTATTAATCTTTTGGGCCTTACATGTCCTCAGGCACATTCTGGGGAGACTTTCTGAACCCCTTCATTTTCTATCCTCCAATACTACTGAAAGTGGCTTAAAGGACTACAGATACCAACAGCAGCCTGCCAGATGAAGCAAAAAGCTGCAGGAAACAGACATTGTGAGAGAAAAGTGAGTGCAGGTCCCCTGAGGTAGGTGTGTGTTAACGTAACCATGGTTTTTAATCTCCTCAGATACTCTCTCTGTGACTATACATGCTTTGTATAGTATGTTCAAAAGAAACATGATAATGGTTAACAGCTGGACTCTTTCTAGCACTTTCTTATCAAGACTTTATAGTTTGCAGTTTCCCAGAACAAAGTATCTCCAATGCTTAAGCCCAGAAGCTTGATTTATAAATTAATGCGATGAACCCTATCAAACTTTTATTATCAATTGGTTTGTATGATAACTTATGTATGGAACAGCTATTGTATATACATAAAGATGACTTATTCTAATACATTAGAACTTTCCATTTAACATTCTCTTAGCCCTGAAAATTAGAATGTCTTCTTTGTTTTTATGTAGATAGTTGCCATTTACTCTTGCCCATAAGATAGCCATCTCCGCCTGATTTCTTTGGAGCTACAATTCACATATTAAACTGGAATCCATATCTTTTATCCACCTAGGGTGTTGAACAGAGAAGATCCTGTCCACAATTGGTCTAACACCTGTGTGTTCTTTCTCATAAAAGCCAATCAATCCCACGTTAAATCTTAGACAATGTGTAATCATTACAGCCCTTCTGGAACTCCCAAATGCCAAGGCAGCCTGGAACCAAGATGTAATCAAGCCTTTCACTTGTCCCTCTGGACTGGGCTATGAATCATCTCCCTTTCTTACCCAACTGGCACAGATAAATAGCAACTGAAAAGCATTTTGTCTTCTGAAGAGTATAATGTCCTTAAATTACCATACCGTGCTAGTTGTTGTATTCACTGGCAGCTTTTATAAAACCAGACATAGGAAGTCCAAACTAATCTCAGGAAGCAGCCCACGTGTGGAGAAATCCCACTGCAGAGTTCAAAACCTCTTAAGGAGATGGAGTAAGCAGAATCATCCTCAGTATCACCTGCCTGGGAAACTTGAGCCAATGGGACTTGCAGCTCCAAGCAATGACACCCTTTTTTGTTCTCAGGTTCATTTCACTGCTTAAATCCTTCTGTCACCTGCCTCTTCCCTGGGGACTGAGTTAATAGAAGATTGTTATATCTATCAGCAAGTCCATCTGGCTCACTGAAATTTATCTCACGAATAGCAGCTACTCAAAAGATGGGAAGAGTTGCACAAACTGGTCTAATTTCTGTGAGTCCCCCCTAACTTTGCAGGTGGGGAGCACTAGCTTCCCCTTAATTGCAGGAGCAACCTGTAAGGAAATGGATCCTTTCAGAGCATTCGGATATGGCCTAAATTGGGACTCTTTATCTGGCTTGTTCTTGGTATTTTATTCAGGTTAAAATTGCAGTGCTTCATTCTTCCACTAAAAATTACTGTCTTTTTAACCTTCAGAACCTAGAGGGAGTACCTATCATTTAGGCATATACAAAAGGTAATAATGCCTTGGCAATATAAACAAAGAGCAGGGAAAGCTTTACTTTTGCCCATAGATTCCTGGTGAATATTTTAAGAGTCAGTGGGAGTTGTGATACTTATTTATGTTTTATCCCTGGGTCACATTTGCAGCACTCTCCTCCCCTAACCTGTGATTAGAACACAATTTCCCAAATTATATACTCTATAATGGTAAAGAACACTCACCACACTCTGGAGCCACCCTTGTTCACTTGTGTATAACTTTAGCCAAATTTCTCAATCTCTACATGCCTCAGTTTCCTCATTTGAAACATGGAGATAATAGTGCCTACATCATGAGATGGAAGTGAAGATTCATTTAGTTACTATAGGTGAAATATTTAAATAGTGACTGGCTAATGTAAGTGCTAGATGTTATTATCCTAACATATAAAAACCCAGGGACCATAACAACTGACCAAAGGCTCGACCGAATACCAAAAGTCAGTCCTGCACTCAACTAGTCACTAGGTGATCCAGAAGGATATTTAGTCTAATTAGCATATTATGCTTTTATTATTATAGATTCCACAGAGCACTTGTTCCAAAAGATGTTCCTGGGGAAACAAATAAGATTGGATATGCTTCACACTAACATATTTCTCCAAATCTAAAAGTTATTTACCTGGCCAGTGTGGCTTAGTTGGTTGACCATTATCCCATGCACCAAGAGATCACTGGTTCAATTCCCTGGTCGGACATATGCCTGGGTTGCAGGAGGCATCCAATTGATGTTTCTCGCCTCAATATTTCTCTCTCTCTCCCCCCTTCTTCTTTCTCTAAAATCAAGAACATTTTTTAAAAATCTACAAAGCTATCTACTAGGTACCATTAAGAAAGAAAAAACAATGCCAAATAAACTAGGACACAGAATTTTCCCAAGGATTTGGCAGTTGTGATTTCAATCTCAT
>PVJN01038229.1:0-20477 GCA_004026805.1 Lasiurus borealis
TGCGAAATGGTTGTGAGAGGCAGCAAGTTCAGGTGTTTACCTACCAGGTCTCAATGCACTTTTTTCTTTCCTTCTAGCTGTAGAACTTCCACTCCGCCAGCTTCCCTGTGGTTCTGAGTGATAGTCGTTTTGTCTTTTAGCTGTAGTTTTGATGTGGTTGTGAGAGGCAGCACGTACAGGTGTGTACCTTATGCCGCCATCTTGGTTCCTCCAGGGCTTCTAATTTCTTATCATTGGAAAGAAGAGCCCATCCACCACTGACCACTGTGCAGAACCCACCTGACCACTTGCAGGGCTCACTTTCTAACATCTCATTCCTCTCAAGTCCTCCCCCTCCCACATTCTTTCTGGCCAGGCTTAGCCCAAAGAGCTCATTTGAATCAATATTACTCACGTTCAAATATTGAAATATTACAATTTAACCAGAAAATATTTAAAGAAGAAATGTTCTAGCATCTCTCCCTGATCGTCATGATAGCCCAGGAAGGCTAAGTTCTCATTGGCGTCTCTTGTTCTGGGCCAGCGTGTGGTGCTGCGGGAAGAGCCTGCCCCGAGTCCTCATTTCAAGGCCTTGGCCCGCACTGCTCTCCTTCCACTTTATACGCAACCCGTCACCCACCTGTGGATGTCAGAAGAAGCCCTGTGCAGTCCCTGGAAGTGGCTTCAAGGTGTTTGGCCAAAATTCTGGAGTCCCAGGACACAGAGCAGGGTGCAAAGAGGGGGGATGCAGACTCTGGGAGGTCACTTCCTCACAGACCCCTCACTCCCATGGTGGGTGTGACTGAAGAAGGATCAGAGTTGGGCCCTCTAAGAAGGGCTCAGGGTGGAGCCATATCTGGTCCAGCTCAGACCCCACTTTTCCTGAAGCTGCTTTTCTCTCTACGAGTTCACAATCACCTCACCGCTCACACTCCTGGAGCACTCGCCATTGATATCAGTCCTCTGAGCAATTAGCTGTATATTCCCTATATTGTCTATTGTCACTTAGCTGTTTCCTAAGGCTTTATAGGTTCCTGACTCCCCAACGAGAGAGAGAGAGAGAGAGAGAGAGAGAGAGAGAGAGAGAGAGAGAGAGAGAAGAAGAAGAAGAAGAAGAAGAAGAAGAAGAAGAAGAAGAAGAAGAAGAAGAAGAAGAAGAAGGTGGAGGAGGAGGAGGAGGAAGAGGAGGAGGAGGAAGAAAGAGGAAGAAGAAGAAGAAGGAAGAAGGGGAGGAGAGGAACAAGAGGAATAAAAGAAGGAGGAGGAGAAGAGGAGGAAAAGAAAGAGGTGGCCTCTAATGAAGCAGCTTGCCCACCAAGCCCTGTGTACTTGCTGACACGGGGATGGTGGAGAGAACCTGGGCATCTGTGCCAAGCAGGCCTGGGTCTGACTCCTGCCTCTGCCTTGTTTACTGGATGAGAGCAACTACTTCATCAGTCCCAGCCTCAGTTTGTTCATCTGAGAAAAACACACATGTTCTGTCTCCTGACAGGGTATATGCAAAGTGCCGAATATCCTTTCTAGAATATAAAAGAGGCAGAAGAAGGAGAAGTAGGCGAGGGATCATGAGGAGGGGAGTGGGAAAGAGAAAGAGAAGGAAAAGGAAAAGGAAAAAAGAAAAGAGCACAGCCAAAGGTGGCTACTAAGAATAACCATGGTGCCCTGGCCGGGTAACTCAGTTGGTTAGAAAGTCATCCCAACAGGTCGAGGTTGTGAGTTCCATCCCTGGTCAGGACACATACAGGAATCAACCAATAAATGCCTAAGTGGACCAACAAACGGATGTTTTCTCTCTCTCCCTCTCTCCCTAAAAATTCAATTAAAAAAAAAAATGACAATGGCCAGTCATGTCACAAAATCCCTCCTAGCAAATTCTGTCTCCTTCATGTTTGAAATATTATTGCCGAATTTTGCTTCTATAAATGCCTTTTTTATTTTCCTTCTAAAAACCTTCCACCTTCACCTGGCCGGTGTGGCTCAGTGATTGAGCATCAACCCATGTACCAAGAGGTCGCTGGTTTGATTCCCCATCAGGGCACATGCCCAGTAGGGGGTATACAAGAGGCAGCCAATTGATGTTTCTCTCTCACCAATATTTCTATCTATCTTTCTAAAAATAAATAAAAACATATATTTTTTTATTTTAAAAAAACTTCACCTTCTTTTGGACAGCAATAGGTTATAAGGCTTTTAGGAAATTAGGCAGTGGAGAATTTGTTGTACTTAAAATTTTTTGGTGCAAACAGAGTTGCTGAAAAAGTAAATATTCCTAGTTAGTTCAACTTTATCCTTTGCAATTTAAAACAACGTACATTTATTATCTCACAGTTTCTGAGGGTGAAAAGCCCTGGGTTCTCTGATTCAGGGACTCACCAGACAGCAAATCAGGTGTTGTCTGGGCCGTGTTCTCTTTTTGGGGTTTGACCGGGCACAGGTTTACTTTGAGGCCCACTTGGGCTGTTGGCAGACTTCAGTGCCCTGACGCTGCAGGCCTCCTTCAAGTGACTTGCAGATCCTTACCCTGTGGCTCCCTTCACAGCCAGTTCCCAACAGGGGTGCCTGCTTCTCCAAAGCCAACAGACTCCAAGAACAAGACAACTAGCAAAATGCAGCCTTATAAACACACTGTAATTTCAGGGTGACATCCCATCACTGCCCCTGTTCCCTCAGACTGGTCAGCTTCTCCTTTCCAACCCAGGCAACCCAGAGACATGCAAACTTAGGAAACGTAAGTTTCTCCTCCCTAGTGTAGTGCTCTATCACAAAAGCTGACTCTCTCACTCATTCTTCAAGATATATGTGGCTTCTTACTGTGGGCCAGACTCACTTCCAGCACAGTCCCTGCCCTTGGTTATTTCCTTGTTAGAGGATAGTGAGTGCCAGCCCGGGGGGAGGTGCAGGGTCCTGTGGGAGGGTGATCACTTCCTGGAAAATACAGCTCTGGCCCATCCTCCTGCAGGAAGCCACTCTGGGGTGGCAGGTCTACGTCAACCACCCTGCCAACTCTTACTGGAAAGGCAGGAGAAAAGTACTTTTATTTCCAGGGGCACATATTGCAAAGGATGAGCTGCTGAAGCATGCCTCTCCCTCATTACTCCTCACATCCAATTATTGCCATGCTTTCAGTTTCTCAGCCCATCAAATCGTACTACTGCCTGTCTACTACTCTATTGGGTGTATTAGGAAAAAAACTTAAAAGCAAATGTGAATGAAGGTCAAATAAGAAATATATACCCCAAAGTTAAAAAAAGACACGATAGAAATAAAAAATAGTCATTAATATATGGCTTAGATTACATACCGGAATGGCTAGTGATATATTTGTGTGTGTATACATGTGTATGTGCTTATTATAGCTATTGTTTCTCACACACTACAAGAAGAAATACATAAATGATCAAGAATACCATAGCATAAACTTCAGTTTGCCCACAATCAATGCAACAACTCAATGGTTTAGCACTTGATGGCCAGCATTACAAGATCTCCGTTATTAGCAGGGCCTTTGAACTGGAAATGTACTCGTTGGCAGGAACCCTAATAGAAGCAATGACTTTGGTCTGACGCTTGGTTTCATTCCTAAACGACTCAATAGAATTTCAGGATGAAGCCCTCAGCAGTGGCCGAGTTCCTTATGTTCTTTTTCTTGGGAGGAGTGACACTCTCTTTCTTCTTGAGCCGGGTCATTTATGGGCTTCGTTTCAGTTAGAGTCGCTGCCCAACATAAGGTGTAGCATTCGTGTAATCCATTTTCTTTATGACTAAAGCTTTTTGTGTGGTGACTGGTCTGGGAAGCTCCGGGTAACCTTGAATGGACTCACTGAAGAGCCTGCCCTGACTTTGTGTTACCTTCCTCTCTACCTCCTTCACTTCAACCTTATTTCACAGTCGGCCTTCAAACAGCCTGTCCGCTGTTTCCTGGAGCCTAGAGAGAAGAGAATGAAGACAGGAAGAGAGAAGGCACAGGGGCTCTGGTGCCTTCACCTCCACCTGGACACCTGCCGCATCTCCTCACGCCAAGCATTAAACACCCAACACTAGGAGCAGAGGAAGTGGGGGGGGGGGAGGGGCCTGGTTTGCTGTCATCACAAATTGGGGATTTTAAAAAAGTATTACTAAAAAGATACTGTTTACATGTAGTTACTTTCTGATTTCCACCAGTGCAGACATTTGTAGTCCTTGTTACAAATGCAAACCTTCATTTATTTGCAAAGATGAAGAATTGCATGGGTTTGAAGAACTACTGGGAGCCAAAGAGCCGGGGAGCATGGGCCTTTGGAGCTGGAAGGGAATTCGGAGGCCAGGTGCCTCAGCTGGCGGATGAGAAGACTGAGGCTCAGACAGGGGTCTCAGGATGGTTTAGCAGGTCAGTGGTCTCTAGGGTGGTTTAGCAGCTTAGTGGCACAGCCGGGACCTAAGTTTCTCCTTCCTAGTTTAGTGCTCTGTCACAAAAGCTGACTCTTTCACTCATTCCTCAAGATATATGTGGCTTCTTACTGTGGGCCTGACCCAATGCCCAGCACAGTCCCTGCCCTTGGTTAATTTCCGTGTTAGTTGGCAGTGAGTGCCAGCCATGCTGGAGGTGCAGGGTCCAGTGGGAAGGGGAGAGCTCAGAGGCCTCTCTGGCTGATAAAGGCGAGTCCTTCTGCTGTGAGTGGAGCATGGCGAAGGGGCTGCGAGGAGGAGAAGGCAAGAGGAAGTGGGGAGGCTGGAGGAGGACGCAGGGTTGGGCCTGGAAGAGCGGCACAAGCTGCTGGCAGCCAGGGAAGGACTCTGGGCAGGACCGGGACCCGGGGCGGTCTGTGCTTTAGAAAGCTCCCTCTGTCCTCGGCAGAGGGTGAAGCCATGAGCCAGAGCTTCTCAGCACGGCAGGGACAGCTCTGACGTGCGCCAAGATTGCAAACGCCTTAGTCTCCGAGGCAAAAGGCATCACTCCATAGCTTCATCCCACAGTCCCAAATGGTACCCGCTGGGCAACAGCTGTGTGCACCGCGATGAGAAGCGGATTGGAAAGGCCTGCCTTGGAGGAGAGCCAAACTCAAGCCGGGGAGTCCCATGAGATTGCATATCCAAGGGGAATCCTATTGACCTGAACCAAGAGGTCAGGACCTGACTCCTCACTTTGTGACTGAGTGATCGCAGAGAGTGAAGGGGAAGGGGGATGAAGAGGCCCCTGGTCTTGGGCAATTAGCAGAGTGATAGAGCGATTCACCGAGACGGGGACACAGACTGTGATTTAGGACGTGTTCATGATGAGGTACCTGGAGGACATCCACGCAGAGATGTCCAGTGAGCAGGAACACCAGCAGCTCTGGGTGGAGAAGGAGGCCTCACTAACGCCGTACCTCTGGGAACCTTCGTGCCACCTCTGGTAACTGAAGCGATGGTAGTAAGTCTGGCCAAGAGAAATGGGTGGAGTGAAGAGAAAACAGGGCCCGAGAAAGGACCGTTAGTGAACATGGAGCTTAGGTGTAGAAAAGGACCCCCCAAAAGAGAAAGATCAAAGGATGTGGAGTCCCGAAAACCAAATGTAAGAGCCTTTCTAGAAGATGGAGGTGGTTAAGGGTATAAAATGCTGCGGCAGCTTGTGCAAGGCTGTCTACCTCAACCTCTCAGAGCCATTTGCATTCCCAACGTGCAGGTAGGGAGTTAGCGTGTGCTGGTTTGAAAAGGGAAGAGGACAGGGAAAGAGTGCTGTGTGAGGTGACAGGTGTCAACTCGCTTCTTTGTGGTAATCATGTCACAATATATACATACACCCAACCATTGCGTTGTACACCTTACATTGTGATGGGTCAATGATATCTTAAAGCTGGGAGGGAAAAGCAAAACAAAAAAGAAAGAGGAAAAAGATACGGCTGCCTGGTGGGTGGAAGATGTGAAGATGATGAAGTAAATGGAGACCCCGAGGGATTCAGGTAGAAGCTGTAGGCACTGGATGATGGGGGGCTCTGTGAGGCTTGGAGGTCTGGCTGGATCACAGAGCAGCTGGAGGGGGAGTGGGGGGAATAGAGGGAGCCTATGGGGCAGCATCAGGGCAAGCCTCTAATGCAGTGGTTCTCAACCTTCCTAATGCCACGTCCCTTTAATGCAGTTCCTCATGCTACAGCAACGAAAATAATTTTATGGTTGGGGGTCACCACAACATGAGGAACTGCATAAAAGGGACGTGGCATTAGGAAGGTTGAGAACCACTGCTCTAATGGCTTGAAGAGACAGTGAGCGCAATTTCAGAGCTTGGGGAGAAGAGCAAAAATTCCCTGCGCGTCACTCTCTGGGGTCTCAGCACATCTGAGAAAGCTCCGAGGGCCGAGGTTTTGCTGGTGGTGGCGACAGTCTGTGTTCTTGTCCGTGTCCACAGCCGGTGGGGCCGGGTGGTTCATGCACCTGCGTGTGGAAGAAAGAGCAGTGTTCCTGGAGGGAGCTGCAGGGCACATGTTGCCCGGGGAAAGCCAGCTTTCAGAGTGGAGGGTGGAGGGAACTTTGGGAAGGTGGAGTCTATGGGTGAGTTTGCTTCTCTGGAAACAGAAGTTCCAGAGGTCACGGTGGAAAGAAAAGTTCAGGAGGAAATGGGAGGGTAGAAAACTAGGACTGGGAAGGGAAGATCAGAGAAATAAAGGGCTGACTGTGCATAAGAGAGATGGCCAGAGCTGGCAGAGACCGAAGGCAGCCAGGACTTGAGAGATGGAAGAGACATCTCATGAAGAATTGGTGTGCTGCTGAGAGGTCCTTGGCCCAGTGAAGTCTCCTTCCATTTCTTGGAAAGAGCACCGGCCTCTAGGAAATGGGGAGTCCCCTGCTTCTTGGGGAATTCACTCATGACCTGGTCTGTAAACTTCCGGGGCAGGTGCGGTTGGGACTGGGGTTGTGTCACGTCTCTTCCCTTACTGCACCCTCTGCTCCTCAAAGTAACTCAACCAACGCCTTTGAGTTAATTACCTGTTGGTGTAGTGAGAGCATCTCTCATTTATATCAGCCTTTCAACCTCTCAAGAGTTTGGTGTTGCTAGTTAATTCCATGCACATCTTATCCTCACAAGCTCTGCCCTTCAGTGTCCGGAATACATCGTCCATCAAACACCCACAGGCTGGACGCAGCCAGGTTACGCTGGAGTGGCTCGGCCACTCAGTCAGTCAGTCTCGTGTGGTCACAGGAATGGCGAGGGCCCTCGCCCCGCCTCTGTGTCTCCTAACCAGGAAGGGAACCTGGTTTTCCCAGAAACAGAAGGTCCAGAGGTCACAGTGGAAAGAAAAGTTCAGGAGGAAGTGGAAGGGTAGAGAGAGAGAGAGAGAAAAAAAAGTAAGAAGCAAATGTATTCTAGTGAATATGGAATATAGTTTGACAGGGATCTATCTGTCCTCTCAGTAGCTGGTGTGAGGAGAAGGGGCTGACTGTGCACGACAGTCAGTATGCGTGTGGGGGTGCTCCTTTGTTCACACAATAACTTCAGAGGCAGACGTGGGCTAGAGCTTACACCCCAGATAGGAAGGCAGATGTTCTTAAACGTGAACAGGCATTGAAAGCCCTAGAGCAGTGGTTCTCAACCTTCCTGAGGCCGCGACCCTTGCATACAGTTCCTCATGTGGTGGTGCCCCACAACCATGAAATTTTGCTACTGTTATGCATCGTGATGTAAATATCTGCATTTTCCAATGGTCTTAGGCGACCCCATGTGAAAGGGTCGTTCGACCCCCAAAGGGGTCTCGACCCACAGGTTGAGAACCGCTGCCCTAGAGGGCTTGTAGAAACACAGATGGCCAATGCCCTGCTCCAGGAGTTTCTGATTCAGTTTCTGGAGTGGGGCCTGAGAGTTTGCGTTTCTAACACATTCCTGGATGCTGCTGGTGCTACTGGATTGGAGACCAAATTTTAGGAGCCATGGGCTGAAAAGAACACAGGCGGCTGCCTGAATAACTGAGCAGGAAGAATTCGGGGCTGGAGAAAGAGGGATCCAGGAGAAAAGGACAGAAGAGGGAGGCCAAGAGGGTGGTGGAATGTTGGGGACGGAGCCATGCCATCCTCTAAACTCTAGCAAAGACTTTTCAAATATAGCATGCGTGCAGCGAAGAGATTCCTTGTGGAACCTGGAATTGGGGTGGAGCTGTGCATTCTGGGATGACAAAGGAGTCAAACAGAAACATCACCCATAGGGCCAAGGGGAACTTCAAAGGAAATCCATGGAAGTTTTCAGAAATCTGAGGGGAAGGCTGGAGAATTTCCCCAGGTGCTGGGTATTGAGGGTGGAAGGTGATTGAAAGGAATTGCACTTTCAAACTCAAGGGATAGCCCTGGCTGGTGTAGCTCGGTTGATTGGGTGTTGTCCCATGCACCAAAAGGTGGCTGGTTCGGTTCTGGTTTCCGGTAGGGGACGTGCAGGAGACTGCCAATCAATGTTACTCTCTCACACTGATATTTCACTCTCTTTCTCCCTTCCTCTCTCTCTCTAAAAAAATCAATAAAAATATTTGTTAAGCCCTAACTGGCTTGGTTCTGTGGATAGAGCATCCTCCTGAGGACAGAAGGGTCCTGGGTTTGATTCTAGTCAAGGGCACGTACTTTGTTTTCGGGCTTGATCCCCAATAGGGTTTGTGCAGGAGGCAGCTAATGGATGTTTCTCTCATCAATATTTCTAACTCTATCTCTCTCCCTTTCTCTCTAAAAAGTACAATTTTTAAAAACCTCAAGGAATAAGTTAATTGATTCAGCTGACCTCCTCACTGCATGTCTTGTAGGTAGAAGCACTTGCTGAGGAGAATGAAAGGTTCTGAGAGTAGAGAACATTTGTATTCCTTAGGAAAAGATGGTAAAGCCTCAAGTTCACAACCCATCAAATGTTAGCAAGCAATTGGAAAAGCTGGAGAATACAGAAGCTGGCCAACTTATGACAGGAAAGGATTCAAGAGACTTTTAATAAGGCCGTGTTTTCATTAAGTCCAATGCCATCACTACGCCTGTCTCCACTAACTTATTTCTTTGGTGACAAGGAAACACAGTGAGGTTCCTATTCTGATTTAAGTTCATAAGTCGAGGCAATTTCCACACATGCCACATGGGTTACTCTAAAGGGCAGGGTTATTACATGTCCCACTGTTTTTTATTTCTTGTACTAATCATGATTTTAAAAATAAATTATTATTTTTTGTCATCAGAAAATATTTTTAGAAAGTGGGTTTTATTTTATACTGTAGTTTTCAACTGTGCCATGAACCTAGAGATTATTTTCTCACTTGAAAAGGGAAAAAAATGGTAAAACAGCTTTATTATAAAAGTGAAATTGAGATAAAGTTTAACTTTCCAGTGTTGATACTCAATAGATATAGATGATCATCTTGTAAGTGCATATTTGAAAAATGAAGTAAATTAACCTGTCTCGTAACAAGTTTATTTTAACAAGCTCTAACAGAGACTTGTGATGAAGGTAGCGGTGTAGGCACAGAGACCATGCTTTTTAAAAATATGTATATTTTTAAATTGACTTTAGAGAGGAAGGGAGAGGAAGAGTAAGATAGAAGCATCAATGATGAGAGAAAATCATTGACCAGCTGCCTCCTGCATGCCCCACACTGGGGATCGAGCCTGCAACTCAGGCATGTGCCCTGATCACGGAATCGAACCCCGACCTTTTAGTTCATAGGTCCACACTCAACCACTGAGCCACACTAGCCGGGTGGGATCACTCCATGGCCTACGTATAATCTCAGCTCATTGGGGCATAGGTCAGAGCAGAATGCTAACAAAGACCAGGGAATGTTAGCAACATAAAAACTATTAGTATAGTTCAAGCATCAGCTAGCATACACAAACCCACTTCAACAGAGAGACTGAGGCCAAATTTGCTCTTTGTGTTTTGAACTCCTTCTAAAGCAGCGGTTCTCAACCTGTGGGTTGCGACCCCTTTGGGGGTCGAAAGACCCCTTTCTCAGGGGTCGCCTAAGACCAGTGGAAAACACCTATTTCCCATGGTCTTAGGAACCAACAGACCGCTCCTCGGTGTAGCAAAGTGTAGCACTGTAGTTTACTGTTGTCATATGAAGACTGTTACCCAAGCTACACCACGATTCAAGACAAAATTTCATTTATTTGTAATTAGAAATAAATATTTCACAACATATAATTACATATTGTTTCTGTGATTAATCCCTATGCTTTAATTATGTTCAATTTGTAACAATGAAAATACATCCTGCATATCAGATATTTACATTACAGTTCATAACAGTAGCAAAATTACAGTTATGAAGTAGCAACGGAGATAATTTTATGGTTGGGGGTCACCACCACATGAGGAGCTGTCTTAAAGGGTCGCGGCCTTAGGAAGGTTGAGAACCACTGTTCTAAAGGATGTTCTCAAAGTTGTCTCATAAGTAACAAAATTGGTTTAATTATTTTGTTTCTCATCTTAAGTCGGGATAGCATCTGACTCATAAACAAAAGAGCCTTCTTTCAAAAATCAGTTATTTCTGTTGCATTTGTGAGCTATATTTTATGCATCTGTATTTTAAAAAAAAAAACAACAGCTTTAGCAAGGCTATTAGGGCCCATGCCAGCCCCCTGGACATAATTTTGGCTACGAAGCCGTGCATACAAGAATGCTGAGAAGTTTCTGGAAAAGCTTTTATTTCCTGGTAAAAGGGACAGCCATGGCTGGCACCATCCCCTCTTCTTTTCTTCCTTTTCTGAACAGCGGGCAGACATTATGCCGATGCTGGGCGCCTTCCTGCACCACGAGAGAGCGGCTAAGAGAAGCACAGAGGTGCGGGGACTGGTACCCCGGAGCTCTGCAAGGGCGCAGGCCCCCACTTGCCTTCAGATTTCTTGTTAACAAGAGAAACCCTTGTTTGTCTAGCTTTTATTCTTTTAAATCTATTGGGGTGACACTGGTTAACAGGATCATGTAGGTTTTAGGTTGGATGTCTGTGTTACAAGACCTGTATATTGCGCTGTGTGCCCACCACCCGTAGTCAAACCATCTTCCATCATCATACATAGCTCCCCTTCATTCCTCAACCCTCCCCACCTCCTTCCCTCTGGCAACCAGCACCCTGCTATTTGTGTCCATGAATTTCAGTTTTACATCCCACATGAGAGAAATACGGTGTCTAATTCTTGCTTGTGAGCTGCTTTTCTGTTACTTGCAACCAAAATAATTCTGAATTTATTGAGAGGCACCTATGGGATCGTCATGGTATATAGGCAAGTAAAGTGAGAGTAGAAATGGGCAATAAACGCAGGTCCAGGCAGACAGGGAGTTAGTACCAGGATGGTAGTAGGGTGTCGGTCACACGGTATCAGCACCAGCTTCTCTGCGGGAGTGAACACTGCTGTGTTATCAAGGCAGGTTTTAGTCATAATTAAAAAGCCTCTCCCTACACAGAGTAGGAAGAGATCTTCGCTCATGGATTTTTCTAGTAGTTTAATTTTTACTTCATTTCACATCTTAATCCATTTGGAATTTATTCTTTATGTAGAGTGAGAAGTAGGGATCTAATTTTATCTTTTTCCAAATGTCTAATTAATTGTCCCTGGCACCATTTCTTTAAACATCTTGCCTCGATAATTTGAGATGCTACCTTTATCACATGCTAATTGTTATATGTACCTGAATCTATTTGAGGACCCTCCAGTCCAGGAGTCAGCAAAAATTTACTAAAGGGCCATATAGTAAATACATGGGCTTGCGGGTCATAGAATCTCTGCTTTTGCAGGGGAAAAGCAGCCATAGGCAAAACCACAACACTGCAAAAACAGTAATAGCTGTGACCCTCTATGGTTTATCCCACCGGCCTGTTTATTTTAGCACCACTAACTCATGGTTTTAATTGCAGGGATTTCTCAGTATGAATGTCTGTCCTGACCTGCGGGTTAAGTCAACGAGGACCCTAGAGGGAGAGTGGGGATGAAAGGGACAAGAGACACAAGGAATGGAGACAAGACAAAGTTCTGATCAAGTCTCCTTTATTCAACAGGAGTTTGGGGTATTTATAGGGAGAAGAAGGAATGAGGCCTAGCCCTTAAGGTGAAACACCTGGCCTAACCCTTAAGGCGAAACACCTGGCCTAGCCCTTAAGGCGAAACACCTGACTTACGGGAAAGAGGGTATGGGGTAATAGAAACCTAGCCCGAGGTTAGTGCTAACATGGCTGGAGCTTACTACAAAATGGCTGTCAAACACAACAAGTTTCCCACAAATGTCTAGTAGGGCTAGTTTCCTTCTTGTAAGCTGTTAAATTTAAAAAATTATTCATATATATAAGGAGAGGGAGAAAGAGATAGAATCAGAGATAGGCCCTGCCCAGGAATCGAACTGTGACCTGCTGGTTCATAGGTTAACTCTCAATCACCATGCCACACCAGCCAGGCTGTTCAATTTTTTTAATAAAAGCGAATATGAAATAGACCAATGCAATAATATGACGATTTATTGTTTGTTTTTCGGTCTGTTTCATAGACTAACTATAAAGATAATTTCTAGGAAAGAGTTTCAGAAATGCTGTGAGCAATGTTAGCATAATCATCTAGTATAGTTTCCCAATGTGTTACAACGTAGAGGCATGGCACTAATCTAATTGTATCTGTTGTGGATTGTTATAAAGTTAGATCACAACTTACCTTAGAACTTTTGCATACATATTTCAAAAACTGAAATGAAAATTTTTTTTTGCTGAGAAAATATTTTGAAATGTTATAAACTTTGAGAAAATTTGAACTATTCTGGGATATTACAATCAGAGTTGGGAATAGTTTTAGTAGGTCATTTTTTTCATGTGGTAATTAATTACAAATGATATGTAATTCTTTATAATCTACTAGTGCCCTGGTGCATGAATTCGTGCACATTGAAAGGAAATTAATTAGAAGGTGGCTGGAGGGGTGGGACTGGGCGAGATGGGTGGACATGCCCTGGAGCCAACCTCCTGTGGTCCCTCCCCGGCCAGCTGCACCGTAGGTAGCACCTGGGCTTGAAGGGCATCTGCAGAGTGAGTGGGGTCCCTCCAACATTTTGGGTCCCTCTGTTTGGCCTGTGGGGATCAGGCCAAAACCGGCTCTCCGACATCCCCAGAGGGATCAGGCTCCCTTCTCTCTGGTTGCAGGGTGCATCACCTGAGAACCACCGCTCCCAAGTCACCACAGCTCAGCAGCTCCTGCGTTAAGCATCTGCCCCCCTGGTGGTCAGTGTGCATCATACCTACTGGCCGTTCTGACAGTCTGATGGTCACTTAGCTTTTTATATATATAGATGATCATTAGATTTGTAAAAAATCTTTCTATCAATCATCTTTGACTTATTTAGCAGAACATTCTTCCACTAAATAGTTTCAAATGGCAGAGAGCTTCCCAGTTTTATGAAATCCAGACCCCTGTCCTGTTGAAAATGTCACCAATTTATTGTTGGCAGCCAGCCATTAATCTGCCACCCCCCCCCCCCACTTCTGTTAGTCCGATAGCCAGGTTGAGTAGACTTGATGAACAGGAATTCAAGAGTCCTAAGTGAATATGAAGCTTATAACACCCTCATAACCACTAGGACTCAGAAGCATTGAATGGTAGTCAAGCAAAGTCTCATCATTCATGTAAGTTTCATGGCTTTTGAGAGCTTTGTAATTTTTACCGCAGAGGAAAAATTGTCTTTATAAGTGCACAATCTGTTTTGGTTGCTATCAAGGGGGTATAGGATGAAAAACATAGTGTCTCTTCAGTTGATGCCAGAATTGCTATTAGAGAAGGAATGTTTTTATCATTTGTTTTAGGAAAAATAACTTGGCCCTGTGAGTACAGAAGTCAGAAGTTTATTTAATAAGAAACTAGAGGCCTGATACACAAAAATTCATGCAAGAGTTGGCCTTCCCTCCCCCAGCTGCCAGCACCGGCTTTCCTCCAGCTCCCAGGCCCTGGGCTTCCCTCTCTTTATATATATATATTTTTTTACAGAGAGGAAGGGAGAGAGATAGAAAGTCAGAAACATCGATGAGAGAGAGACATCGACCAGCTGCCTCCTGCACGCCCCACAGTGGAGATGGGCCCGCAAGCAAGGTACATGCCCCCAACCGGAATCGAACCTGGGACCCTTCAGTCCGCAAGCCGATGCTCCATCCACTGAGCCAAACCGGTCTCAGCTTCCCTCTCTTTTTTGAGAAGCTGAGCACCTCAGCACCTCAGACTGCTAAGCTATGGATTGTAAGCATGTACTTCAGCACCAGGGACCCGGGCTGGCTTCCCTCAGGTCCCGGCTTCATCAGGAAGGATGTCCGGAATGATGTCTGGAAGATGTCCACTCTAATTAGCATATTACTCTTCTATTATTATTATAATAGATAGTTAAGATATTTTCTACGGAGAAGTGACTAGATAACAAAGTATTGCCTCCTGCGAGAAGGCAACCAGAATACAGGCCCAATGAGATGAGGGGGCAAAGGCAGCGGGTGGGGAACAGTAGCTGCCGGCTGAAGCCATCACAAACTGTGACCCATCTCTGCCAGCATTGTCCCACTGTAACAAGCATTCTTTTGTGTCAGGGTGATTAATCTCCAATTGTTCACCCACAGGTGGTGGAGAGAGTGACTTTTGTTTTCCAACACAATGTAACTGGCGATGCGAACAACAACGTATCTACTAGATAGCAACTTTAGTTTTGTTCTTGAGGTCCCTTTAAAACGAACATCTAATAATAACCTTGGATGCCAAGTCCTGAGGCCTCTTGAAATGGCAAAACACAGTTTCATTTAATAAATTAGTCCCTTTGTCTAAGTTTCTGACTTCATTTGAAACTAGAGCTACTCCCTTTCCTGCAGATATGGAGAGTTACTGCTTTGTGGGGAAGATACAGGGCTGGCTTCTTGCTAAAATCCCTGCCCTCCACCCTCCCCGCCTCCAACAACCGGCCCTTCCTCGCCCTCCTGCACTGGCAGATGGTGGAGAATAGGAGAAGTTCTGGCCTGGCCCAGGCTATGGAAGCGGAGTTCCTTGAAGCAGTGGTTCTCAACCTTCCTAATGCCGCGACCCTTTAAGACAGCTCCTCATGTGGTGGTGACCCCCAACCATAAAATTATTTCCGTTGCTACTTCATCACTGTAATCTTGCTACTGTTATGAACTGTAATGTAAATATCTGATATGCAGGATGTATTTTCATTGTTACAAATTGAACATAATTAAAGCATAGGGATTAATCACAAAAACAATATGTAATTATATGTTGTGAAATATTGATTTCTAATTACAAATAAATGAAATTTTGTCTTGAATTGTGGGATAGCATGGGTAACAGTCTTAATATAACAACAGTAAACTACATTGCTACACTTTGCTACACCGAGGAGCGGTGTGTTGGTTCCTAAGACCATGGGAAATAGGTGTTTTCCAATAGTCTTAGGCGACCCATGTGAAAGGGTCATTTCACCCCTAAAGGGGTCGCGACCCACAGGTTGAGAACCGCTGCTGGAGACTGGAGTTTTGTGAAGCATCCTTCAGTCTATCCCTGGGGATGCTCACCCGCAGTGTGCCTGTTTACTCTTCCAGAAGCCCCCAGGAACGCCAGGATCCTTCCCGGCTCAGGCAGCCCCTCCGTGACTCATCTGCTCTTTGGGGCACTCATGCCTCCCCGGTGTCCTCCAGCTCCGGGAGTGCAGGCAAGTCCAGCACTGAAGCAATTCTGCCTCATTCTGTGTATCGTGTCTTGGATCTCCTGAGGACCTAGCACCTGCCAGGTCACGCAGTCCCTCCCCTGCAAAGCAGACATCGCTGAGCCTTTCTCACCAGGCTCCATGTGAGGGGCAGCACCCCCACAAACCTTCCCGAATCCTCTCCCCAACTCTGCACACTTTTCGCTCCATTCCCCAGAGTGCCCTGCCTCCTAGCTCATTCCTGTATTTGATAGCCTGTATTCTGAAGCTGCAACTAAAATTTCTAATACAAAAGCCATCTTGAGGAAAAGCAATTTATGTGGTCTAGAGAGGAGGAAACCAGTCAGATTCTAAGATTCAGAAGGAATACCGTATCAGACAGCCACAAATACATATCGTTACGCAGCAGCTTTTATAGCTGGGTGAAGTTTAGCTGTGCAAAACTTTTCGCTTAGGCCTGAGACCTGAGAGAAATTTGTCACAGAGATGTCCGGATCCTTGTTTTTAATCATGATTCTTTGACAGATGAAAAGCAATGTGGGGATGCAAATCATTCTTAATCACACAATGGTTCATGCTAATCATTCTCAGACCATGTGAGCATTGCATGCCTTTGAGGAGAATCCTTCCAGTGTTCCAAGTCAGATTTAAAGATACAGCTGAAAAGGGCTGTGTGAGAATAAACTCTACATAATGTGTTCTACTGCTTAAAGCACCTTATAGCACCTATATTTTTAGGTGCTAATATCAAATTTGGGGTCAAACTCAGTTTAGAGCAATGGCAATATATATAGTTGGGTGCTTTTTCTCCTTTGAAAATGAGGCTTGCCTCTAAGATCTCTTCAAGTTCAAAGCTTGGAGTCAGTGACCTCTACTGAGTTATATAGCTGGGTGCTTTTCTTTCACATGGAATGACCTTCTATAAACTGCCAGGCCAGTTCCCTCGCTCACTGCTCTTGACTCACTGCCACTGTCATCATGGCTCGAGTTGTGGCTGTGTTTTTTCTTTGAAGTCCTAGAAATGAACCACAGACATCTTCTAACTTTGGAAAATCATACACACACACACACACACACACACACACACAGAGTCTCTTTTTTAAAAAGATTATTTATTTATTTATTTATTTATTAACATATTTTATTGATTTTCTACAGAGAGGAAAGGAGAGGGATAGAGAGTTAGAAACATCGATGAGAGAGACATCGATCAGCTGCCTCCTGCACACCCCCTACTGGGGATGTGCCTGCAACCAAGGTACGTGCCCTTGACCTAAATCAAACCTAGGACCTTTCAGTCCGCAGGCCGACGCTCTATCCATTGAGCCAAACTGGCTTTGGCTTAAAAAGATTTAAATTGATTTTTGGAGACAGACTCATCATTGCCTCTTATATGCTCCCTTCCAGGGATCAAACCCAGGCTGGAATGGAATGGGCAACCCCTTGGTACAATCAATTGAGCTACACTGGCCAGGGCCACATGTTTGTTCATTTTTTACTATAATTAATTCTGTTGAGGCCATGGTGATGGGAGATAACAGAGGGGGATTTAAACACTTGTAACTATTACAAGTCCGAATAGGTATTTTAACTTGTCTACAGGGCACTTCTCCGTCACTGAGGCCTCCTGGTTTGGACTTGAGACAGAGAATGGCTAAGCAGGGCATCTGATCTGAGCACCCGAGTTTGTCATGAAATTTATGTTTTATTGTCTCTTCATATTGTTAACAACTGCAAGGGTTTATCATCTTTGATCCTTCTATAATCTATTGAAAGAAGATCAGTACAACTATGCAAGGAGACCCACTGCTTTTTGAGAAGCTGAGCACCTCAGCACCTCAGATTGTTAAGCCATGGATGGTAAGCATGTACTTCATCTTCTGAATGTGACTCCTGTCCAACATTTCCAGGCCATTATCTTCAGCAGAGTGCAAGAGTCACAGTTCACAAACCTAAGTGTGTCAGGTTGACGATCACGGTTGCGGCTGTTTTTGTAGGCTCCTGTAGGAAGCTAGCTCTGTACTGCTGGGTCATGCTGGTTACAGCAATCTGTGGTAAAGCTGGGAACCCAGGGGCCTCTAAACCCATGTGTGCTAGTAGTTCTTTCTTTCAGGTGTCAGAGCTCCCGCATTAGGACCTGAGAAATGTCTATTTTGGAGCTATCAGACTTCCTTCTGCTTCCCCTCAACATTCAGTCTCCTCCTCCAAATGCTCTTTTCCTCAATGAGCAGAGGCTTTTTGGAAAACAAAAGTCAGTTAAATCCAGTGAAAGCTATTTCTGCTTTCATGCTGCACACACGACTCTTTTTGGGTAAGAAGCGTAGAGAGGAAAACACAGGTGGAAAAAGACGCTAAGGTTCAAAGCATTATTCAGCCATATTAGTTCATTCTAGAGGCAATTACACTTAAAATTTTAAAAATTCTGAAATTAAGAATTTATTCATTTTCTTTTACGGAACTTTTAGGTTTACATCAAAACTGAGGGGAGGGTATAGAGATTTCCCATATGTTTCTTGCTTCTTTCAAATAGATAGCTTCCCCCATTATCAATTTTCTCTACCAGAGTGATATATTTTGTTACGTGATAAACCTATGTTGACATCATAATCACCCAAAGTCCACAGTTAACATTCACACTTATGGTTTGTGTTTTTTTTAAGAGAATAATTTTAGAGAGGTATACTACATTTTTTTGGTATGGAAAGATATCCACAACATTATTTTCACAGTTAAAACTGTCTATCTGGAAGACTCTAATGTTTAAATAGAAAATATATCTGCATAATAAAGTGAAAATGTATATATACTACCATGTAATTGTATCTCTGGATATCACCGGAATCTACATATTATAATTTTTTTCATAACCGGATTGGGAAAAACACTTGAGGTTGATTCAGGACTCACAGATAGTACCTTGTTTTACATTGTGTTCAAGGGTTCCTTGTCATCCTATTTAATAAAGAGGGAATATGCTAATTGACCATCACTCCACTACAAAGATGGCTGCACCCACAGCTGAGACCAAGTTCCCATAAAGAGCCTTAAGGAGCAATCAGCAGGGACCTGAGGCTATGACCTGCCCCGCCCTTGTGGGACCTCAGGCTGCGCCCTTCGCCCTGGCATCAGGCTAGGGGACCTGAGGCCACACCCCCGCCCAGCAGGGCTTGATGGGGGACCTCAAGGTGCATTTCCCATCCTGGTGCTGGACTAGGGGACCTCAGACCCTGCCCCCCCACTCATGCCTCCCCTCAAGGCATGGCCCTTGCCCTTGTCTGGGCTATGTCAGGCCACGCCCCCCCATCCTGAGGTTATGACCCCTGCCTGATGGGGCTTGACAAGGGTGGGACTGGCCGGGTTTGGATCTAGCCTAATGCAGGGGTGGGGGAAAGGAGTGCAGCCGGCGCAATTTTGAGGCAGATGTGGGTGGGCGGGGACTTGATTCAGGGCCCCAGGCTCTGACAGGAAGAAGGCTTTCATATACATTTTACTAATTTTCTTTCATCTCTGACACTTCTACTATAGAGAAAGGGCGGATAGCAATATTAAATTATTTCCTCTAATTAATCCCCTTTTAATGTGCAGGAACTTCGTGCACTGGGCCATTAGTCCTATATAATAAAGAGGTAATATGCAAATTGACCATCACTCCAACACACAAAGAGGGCCAAACCCATGTGGTCAAAGATGGCCACCCCCTTGTGGGCACTAGATGGCTGCCACAAGATGACCAGCAGGGGAGGGCAGTTAGGGGTCACCAGGCCCATAGGGGAGGGCAGTTAGGGTGACACAGGCTGGCAGGGGAGTAGTTAGGTATCCATCAGGCTGGCAGGCGAGTGGTTAGGAGGTGATCAGGCTGGCAGGCAGGTGGTTAGGGGCAATCAGGCTGGCAGGGGAGTGGTTAGGGGCAATCAGGCAGGTGGGCGGTTGGGACCCAGCAGTCCTGGATTGTGGGAGGGCTGTCCCGGATCGGAGAGGGTGCAGGCTGGGTGGGCTGAGGGACCCTGACACCCCTCCCCCCATGCACAAATTTAATGCACCGGGCCTCTAGTGTAATGTGTAAGAATTTAAGACCTGAAAGCACTGCAATCCACAGTCTAGCAATGCTCATCATTTTACCTAGCGCAGTGGTAAACTAAGTTAAGAGGGAGGGAAGCTATGATGAGTATATCTAGAAATACAGTTGGATCAAGAGGTAATATGCAAATTGATCATCACTCCTAAAAAAAAAAAGGGAAAAGGACGACTGATGGGCATGTTTCCTGATGCCAGGCCGGGGTGAGAAGGCGAACAACAGTAACGCGGAGAAATGGCATTGGAAGCCACGAATCCCGTGCGGGAGCTGCAAGTGGGAAACACGGGGTGGGCGGAGCAGGGAGAGAGGCAGGAGGCTGTCCTATTGGGCCCCTCCAGCTCTCCCAGGGCGAGTCTTCTTTAAGGACAAGCGGTCCCCCCTCATCCAGGCCTCTTCCCCAGCCGGGCCCGCGCCCGGGAGGCCCAGGTGTCCGGGTTCCGAGAACAAAGGGCGGGACTCGGGGCCCAACCTCGCAGGCAGCAGGCGCGCGCCTGCCGTCCGGGCGCATGGAGACCTCTCCGCGCAGGGAACCCGCGAGGCACCAATGGACGCCCAAGGCTCCGCGTAAATAAAAAATAGTCCTGGGAGTCGTTCCTGTGTGAACTGTCCGCCGCCGCCAGGCCCCGCTTCTCCCGGGCCCAGGCGCGCAGCCCGGCCTCCGCGGCTCCCGGAAGCGTCTCCTCCCCGCGCGCCACTAGCAGAGCGCAGAGCGCCGCCTGAGTTTCCCCGAGGCCGCCCGCCCCTCGTGCGCAGGCGCGGAACGCGGGGCCTCCAGCCAATCCCCGGCGGCCACGCCCCCGCCCC
>PVJN01038230.1:0-20477 GCA_004026805.1 Lasiurus borealis
GACATTTAAGTTCTATTTTCTTAGCAATGTTCAGTGTTATCAACTACAGTCACCACGTTATACATTAGACCTTGTTTATCGTGGAACCTAAAGTTCGTGCACTTTCCCTAACGTCTCCCTTTCTCCCTATTTCTCTCACCCCCAACACCTGGCAACCACTTTCCTGTCCTCACTTTCTCCCTAGGAGTTCCATTCTCAGTCTTTGGTATTTGTCCTTCTCTCTGACAACTGTTTATTTATTTTTTACAGAAAGGAAGGGAGAGGAATAGAGAGCTAGAGAGAGAAACATTGACCAGCCACCTCCTGCACACCTCCTACTGGGGATGTGCCTGCAAACAAGGTATGTGCCCTTGACCGGAATCAAACCTGGGACCTTCAGTCCGCAGGCCAGTGCTCTATTCACTGAGCCACACTGGTTAGGGCTGACAACTATTTATTTAGTTTCTATTATTTTTTAAAATCTTTTTAATGTATTACATGTGTACATATCTTCCCATTGCCCCTTCCCCCACTCCCATGCATGCCCTAACCCCCTGACAATGTTTATTGATGCTGCCTCTGCGTTGCCCACTGTGCTGGTGCAGGTGAGAGGGATGTGCAGACCCAAACAAGGGGCGAGTGTCCTAAACAGGCAAGCGCCCCAGGGATGACATACTTTTCAGTCTGCGATGATGCAGGATGGACAGGGGCTGGATAGACACTTTCATGCCTAAATAGGCAGGGTATTACCCCCCAGTCATCCAGCCTAGAATGTCCCCATTTCCTTTCCTTTTCCTACCACTGAGGGGAAGCAAGGTTTGGCCACTCCGCAGCTTCCTTGTGGGATATTGCTTTTAAGTTGTTTATGAAGAAACAAGACTCAGACCCAGTCGGTTTTGCTCAGTGGATAGATCGTAGGCTGCAGACCAAAGGGTCCCGGGTTTGATTCTGATCAAGGGCATGTACCTAGGTTGCAGGCTCCTCCCCAGTCCAGGCCCTGGCTGGCGTGCATGCAGGAGGCAACCAATCGATGTGTTTCTCTCACATTGATATTTCTGTCTTTCCCTCTCTTCCACGCTCTCTAAAAATCAATGGAAAAATATTCTTGGGAGAGGTTTTAAAAAAAATAAAAAAGAAAAGAAACAAGGCTCAGAAAAAACTCTGACCCTCCTCCTTCCTACCTGAGATTCAGATGGAAAGGTCTATTCCAGGAAGGGATTCCCAGGATGCTCCTTGTACCCTGATTTATCAGTGTGATACACAAGAGGGTTTCAGGCTGGGGGCTGCAAGTTGGATACCCTCACTATCCCATTATTTCTGAGTCATCCAGCCAGAATTTGCCTACCCCAAACCCCACAAACAAACAAAAACGAACAACGAAAAAACGACAACAAAAAGGCAAAAATTATTCGTCTGCCATGTGTCCCCCTGTTCCTCAATTACCTGCAAATCGCTCATTCTCACTTCTGAAATCTAAGACACCATTCCCCACCTTTTCTCCTTTGTCCAAAATGTCTTATGTAACCTATTCTTGTGTCATGGCCCTGTCATTGGAATGGTCATGCCTATGTGAATTCCCCATGTGCATGTATTAAAATTTGAAGTCCTCCTATGAATCTGTCTCTATTAATTTGATTATTAGCCCAGCTAGAAAAACAAGATAGGAAGAAAAGTATTAATTTTTTTCTCATTTCCACAAGAAATATGCCACCAACCACCAGATCTTGCCTATTGGACTTCCTACATATTTCTCAGACTCATCTCCTCATTAGCTCAGCGGAGACCATCTTCTTCTTCTATGGGGACCACGTGTTACTCTTCCATGCCAGGATTTTTATACTTTCCCCCTTGCCCTTCACTCTACCCCGCACCCCTTCCCATACTGCCTCCAAACAGCTTCATCCAAAACCTGTACCTGACTGTGTCACTCTCCTGCCTAAAGCTTTTCTGGTAGTTTTTCATTTTATGTTATAAGGTTAGATTTTTTTTAACCTCATGGTCATTTTTTTAAATTTTCCCGAGATTTTACTTGAGCAACACTGTACTGTTGGCGGTGGAAGTGGAGTTCTTGGGGTTCCACTGGAATAAGCATTTCTGGAGGCTCCTTGGGGGGATGAACTCTAGTAGGAAGCTTTATTTCTGTACACTCACATCCCTGAGTTTCCAAGACTTCATTTCCTTCCGTTCTCCCAAGGAAGAAGTCCCATTTTGCCATTAGCAAAAATCAGAAAAAAGTCCCATTTTGCCATTAGGGCTAAAATCAGAGCCAGTGTCCACGTGGAGCGACCCAATACAGTGTCAGGCTAGCTTAGTTTCCGCTCTTGCTGCAGCCCGTCCGTTCCCTGCGTGTGGTGTCCACAGGGCACATGGCTATGGAGGAAACACGGGCAAAAGGGCCCTGGGAGCCAAGAGTCAAGCCGGACAAGAGAGCAAACTCCTTTGTTCCGGGGATTATGTATCCCCAAATTCCCTGCAGTGGCCACACCCATTCTGGCCAAGAATCTCTGTTGCCAGGTGTGCCTGACAGAGACTTCTGGTCACACTCCACGTTCACTGCGTGTGCCAGAGGGAAATGAGAGACGGAAGCATGTGGGGAATGGGCGGTGGTTCCCTGGGGAGTCCAAAGTTGCAACTTCCAGGGGAAGCTGCCCAGATGGCTGTGCTTATAGTGTCTGGCCTCCCCGTTGCTCCTTTTCTATGATTAATAACGAGCTAATTACAATGGTACCATGCTCTTCACAGTCCCTGGAGCACCCTGTGGCATTTCATGCCTCTGAACCTTTGATCATGCTTTCTTGACCTCTCATCTTTGTCTAATGGTTGATTTGCTTCTGTCTCACCTGTCCCTCCTGTGTTCATAGTGGTTCATGCTTATTTACCCTTGTTACAGCACTCAGCATACTCTATTTGCATATTTCACATTTGCCTCCCTGTGCAGAATGTGGGCACATCAAACAGCAGGCCTTACTTCGCCATCTCTGTGTCCAGCAGTATGCTTGGCAAAGGCAAATTGTAATGGAGTTCATTATAAAATGGAACCAAAGTGAGAGAGATTAGTTTACTTGGGGAGAAATGTAACTTGAAGCCTAAGACAAAAAAGCAATTAATATTTATGTTTTTTTAAAAATATATTTTATTGATTTTTTGCAGAGAGGAAAGGAGAGGAATAGAGAGTTAGAAACATTGATCAGCTGCCTCCTGCACACCCCTACTGGGTATGTGCCCACAACCAAGGTACATAGCCCTTGACTGGAATCAAACCTGGGACCCTTCAGTCTGCAGGCCGATGCTCTATCCACTGAGCCAAATTGGTTTTGGCCATTTATGGTTTTTAAAATGTACTTTTCTTTTAATCCTTACCTCAGGATATTTTTTCCATTGATTTTTAGAGATATTCATTTAAAGAAAATACCTTTGGGAGAGATCAACCAAAGGATTTATATGCATGCATATAAGCCTAAACCACTGGACACAGACACCGGGGAGTGAGGGCATGAGTGGGGGGGGGGGGACAGTCAGGGGCCAATGGGGGCGGTAAGAAAACATATATAATACCTTAATCAATAATGAAAATACCTTTGACCCCTTCTCTTCCCTTTCCTACCCAAGAGATTCAGACAGAAAACCTGCTTCAGGAAGGAAATTTTAGGATGTTCCGCTTTGCCTAACTTGAATTAAGTATGGCAAATAGGAGGGCTTCAGGCAGTGGTCTATGTGTCCCATTGTTTCTGAGTTGCCTAGAAAGAACTTGCCTGTTATGTGTGTCGCAGCTCCCTCAATGACCTGTACATTTCTCATCCTCACTTCTGAAAGGTAAGACTCTATTGCCTCCCTTTTCTCCTTTGTCCAAAATGACAAATATACCCAATGTTGCCTCACTGTGTTTGGAATTTTCATGGTTGTGTAAATTTCCCATGCGCATGCACTACAACTTTTTTTGTTAATTAGTTATTAACCCAGTTAGAAGAACTTTGAAGTGGGGGGAAAAGTAGTCATTTTTTTAGCCTCCACATGTTGCAGTGTTGTGGAGTGAATGTGAGTGAATGACCACTGGAGTCCAGACCAAATTAAGATTTAGGGAGTCTTGATTAGCCGGCTGGCTGGCGACTGCTCTGCCTTTCTCCATGCAAGGAGTCCAGAGAGCAGTAGCAACCCTTTGTGCAGAACCACTTTTAAGCACATTTATCATATCTTGTTTTTGCAGAACAAGTAACCTAAGACAAAACAATTTTTCCCAAGTGTCGTCAGAGTCATGCCATTGATGACCATGGTATTTACAGGGTCATCTTGTTCTTCAGAAAGCCGAGTGTTCTATGAAAGAAGGCCTATGTGCTGGGAAGGGGCCATGAGACCATATCTCAAGGCCTGGCCTGGTGTCAGCACTGACAACTCTCTCTGGGGCATAGTCCATGGCCTCTGTGGAATGGGAGTAGTGCTCAAATATTCTCACTCTCTAACAGCAGTGACTTCTAAGATGGAGCACTTTTGGGTCTTGGTACAGTGGTACCTGCAGATACGAGTGCCCCAACATACGAGATTTTTGAGATACGAGCCATCGAGCGAGCGATTTTTGCTTTGAAATATGAGCAACATTTGAGATAGGAGTAATCGCGCTGATTGGCTGGCTGCACATGACCTACCAGTTTACCGAGACTGGAGCGTCTCGTAGTTTCCCACGCCTCAAGGTTATGGAACGAATTAAACTCGTATCTCGAGGTACCACTGTACTTGAACTGCTGGACAAGCTGTATTTGAAACATACTTATATTAATTTCATTGTTTTAAATCTGATATTCCAATTTAATGCAGGTCAGGTGTTTTATCTGGTAATTCTGCATAGAAGTGGCTTGAAAAAACATGCCCCAATTCCGGGGCTGTTTGACCTGGGGGCAAAAACTGGATACTCAGAGCTCCTTTACATTCTGCCTCAGGTTTCGGGGAAAGAGGCACAGGGGACATCTGATGTATTAAAAAGCTGGTGTGAAGGCAGAGAAAAGAAACGAGCTTTCCTGAATAGGAGTCAACAAAATCAAACAGGAGTCAACAGGAGTCAACAAAATCAAACAGCTTCCTGGACTTTTCCCCAAATTTACCAAACATAATTATTAGGAGTAAAACCTGGGAATGTTATTTTAATAAGCACCTGGGGAATTCTCATGCAATATGAGGTTTGGGGGTCATTTGCTCTGGGGCAGTGATGCTCTAAATTTTTGACCACTCACTCTTAGCAGTGAAAAAAAAAAAGTAAAATACACATTTATTTCTCAAGTTCTCACACACTCTCTTTCTATCATTCTTACTCATTTTTTAACTTTTACCTTTTAAGAAATGACTAAATCGGCTTGATTTATGTTCTTTCTTTCTTTTTTTAAAACATATTCTATTGATTCCTCACAGAGAAGAATGGAGAGGGACAGAGAGCCAGAAACATCAATGAGAGAGAAACATTGATCAGCTACCTCCTGCACACCCTCCACTGGGGATGTGTCCACAACCAAGGTACATGCCCTTGACTGGAATTGAACCTGGGACCCTTCAGTTTGCAGGCCGACACTATTCACGGAGCCAAACCAGTCAGGGCTGGTTTATGTTCTTAATGTGCCTTGTATCTTTCTTTTCAGAATACGCTTCAATCTGTTGGACTTGAGTTTCATAAGGGCAAAGGAGCACTGTTTCATTCGCTTTTACACTTGTAGCAGCACAGGGCTTGCCCCTTAGGAGGTGCTCCATAAAATACAGGTCTGAGTTGAATTGGGAATGACCCTTTATTTTTATTTTTTTAAAATATATTTTTATTGACTTTTTACAGAGAGGAAGGGACAGGGATAGCGAGTTAGAAACATCGATGAGAGAGAAACATCAATCAGCTAGCTGCCTCCTACACACCCTTACTGGGGATGTGCCCGCAACCAAGGTACATGCCCTTGACCTAAATCGAACCTGGGACCTTTCAGTCCACAGGCCAACGCTGTATCCACTGAGCCAAACCAGGTAGGGTGGGGACGACCCTTTAAAAGAGAGACATAGCTTGTCCGTGGAACAGTGCTGGTTAATGCTAACTTTGTATGTCCAAACTGCTTCCCGTTTCCATGGAAACATAATCAGTAGTTCCTGTGGGCACCTCTACCTGTCAGTGCCAGGTACCCAAAGAGAGTTTAAAATCCCATTTCCTGGGCTCCAGCTGGGCTTCTCTTGAAGTGGCAGAACTCCAGCAGCAGGAGAAAGGACCCTCCATTGAAAGAGCAGCAGGAGACACCGGTCAGAGGCTTTCATTCCAGACAAGCGAGGAGGAAGGGAGCGGAGCAGCTTCTTTCCGCAGACAATCCCTCCCCTCAGGCGGCGTGACTCAGGGGGAAGCCAACTTGGACCAGGAGGCCAGAGAACAAACCCACTTCCCTCTCTTGGGGGCCCTTATTCTGGAGTCCCAGTGATTGCTAACATCAATTATGCCATCACTACTTAATAACCCCTTTGAAAATAGGGGCTGCTGGCTTTGGAAAAACCTCCTCAGCCTCTTTTCTGGTACCTGCAATTGATGGGAAAGATCAACACCAAAAGGAAGATGGCGCGGTTACATAACTGCCTCCCGCCCGGGGAGCAGACGCTCTGCACGTTGCAGATAAATTGTAAAATTGTGGAAGGTCGTAGCTGGGGAGAGCTGCGAGATTCTGCCCTTCAGTCTGCTCTATCGCTGAGGTAGGTGTTGTAAACTAATTTGCTCATGCAACAAATGAGGTTCTTTTGGGCAAACGAAAGCATGTTGCTCTGAATAATTAGAAGCTGCTGAGGGTTATACCACAACTTTCTACCAGATTATGGTAAAAGCAAGTTTTAAGCCAAATCCTGCCACGAATACTCCATTTAGTAGCAAGGAGGCCTCCAAATGATCAGATCTATTGTTACAGGAAAAAGAAAAATTGTTTATGACACTTGTTAACATGGTAAGGCAGTCTTTCTTCAGGACTCTCAAGGTCAGTATAGGAAGTAACATGATGGGGTTTTGCTGTGAGGGGGAGAAATCGGGCTCAACTAACTCAAGGAAAAGTTGGAACTGACAGCCAAGAAAGAGTGTGTGGCGAGGGGCATCATGGTGGGGAATGGTAGATGGACAGCTATTAAGAGGAAACATCGAGGGTAAGGGAGGGATTGTGTCTAAATGGACCTTATAGGAAGGATTCTTGCTGAAGACAGGGTAGGATGATCAGATATCTCCTGGATGATGGTGGAGGATGAAGAGCCTGATAAGACAGCGAGATGTGGAGGTTGGGGGGATTCTGGCTAATCTGATTTAGAATTCTTGGTAAAATCTTTGGGCTCTCGAGGATGTGCCCAAGGATGAGTGAGGCCTTGTTGGAAAAGAACTCAGAGACGCCTGATTAGAGCTTGGTCAAGGAGAGAATCTTTGTCATCATCCATCCATGAGAAGAAAGTGTGGCACTATTCTGGAAGATAGATTCGGCTAACTGTAAAGTGGCATGCTAATTGTAAGAACCCCATTAGTTCAATTAGGTCTGGACTCAGCAGATGTTCTGTCCAGAATTGAGCGTGGGATATATTTCAAAGGATACAGACTATTGCACTTGCCAGATGTGTTGACCCTACTTGTGTAAGAGCAGCAAGAACCTTTAAAATACTGTATATTTAGCCACATCTTTTTTAAAAAATATATTTTATTGATTTTTTACAGAGAGGAAGGGAGAGATATAGAAAGTCAGAAACATCGATGAGAGAGAGACATCGATCAGCCGCCTCTTACACGCCCCACTGTGGAGATGTGCCCGCAAGCAAGGTATATGCCCCCAACCGGAATCGAACCTGGGACCTTTCAATCTGCAAGCCAACGCTCTATCCACTGAGCCAAACCAGTCTCAGCTTAGCCACATCTTTTGAAGAGCATCACACTAGAGAAAAATCCGAGCTCATTACCACTGCCTGGAGCTGATGTGTGGACAGCTGAGACTGCTGTAGGAGCCACCTCTGAGTGTGGCTTTCTGTCACAGTCTTTCAAACACTAACTACAACCTGTGGATTGGTGTTTCCATAGGACAATGGACCACACCGGAAATGTAACTTGGACAGCAGGCAGTCAATGCCAAGAACGCAATGTAAATTACAGACCCGCAGGCGAGTGGTACTCAGGATGGAAATAAAATCTATAACTGTAACCTCAGTAAACAGAGCAATCTGTGTTTCTTTCTTGCGCGGCGCACTGGTTGTGCATAGGGATGATTTTAAGGAGAAAACATATCAATAACAAAGGAGTAATTTAAAAAACTTTACTCAGTCTAATGAGGTGGCAAAGAACATTGTTAATGTACAGAACAGCAAAACTTAAAACATTTGTTCCAATCATTACCCCTCATATTCCTCATGGACTCCAAGAAACTCTCATTTTCTCTCAAGTCCCAATTCTATTATTCTTCCAAACTCATCTCTCTCTCTTTCTCCCCTCTTTTCCTTTCTCTCATAATCATTCTTTCCCTTTCTTGTGGTAATCTAGGCTTTCCTGCCCATCATCTGCACTCTTCTATCTGCATAACAAAGCACGCGCGCGCGCGCGCGCACACACACACACACACACACACACACACACACACACACACAAATACGGGAGGTGATGGGAATTTAGGGAAGAATGCAGGCCAATTTCAGAATCATTGGAGGGGAGACAGTGTGACTATTCACCCCTCCTTATGTAATTTCCTCAAACTTCAGGTTAATGTGTGAGCTGGTCCTGGACCGTGGATGTTGCACTAGGGACACCGCTGATTGTGGGACAATGTCCATGCACCCAGGAACACTGTAAGATTGCACAGGGACCTTCTGATTACTAGTTCCAATGGCTGGAAGGATGTTCTTTTCTTTCCTTTCTCTTTCTTTGGGTCTAGAATTAAATTCAGGCTGAGTTTCTTTGAGATTTTTTTTTTTTGCTACAAAAAGCTTTATTGTTTCATTTGGTCTATGCATGGGAGAGGGCTTCGGGTGGTTAAAAGAATGGCTAGCAGTTTTGGGGAGAGGCTCAGGTAAAAGCCAGACACCAGGGGGAAGGCAAAGGGGCCCCTCAAAGGCCTCAGGGCTCCAAAGGCTCCCAGGGGTGCTGGAGGGTGAGCTTTTCTAAGAGACACTCGCCCACTAGCCTGGGGGCCAGCTGCAGAGGTGAGCCAGGTGTCTCCCATCTTCTTGATGCGTTTCACTTCCTCACCCCGGAGGTGGTTCTCCTGGAAATAAGTCACGAGCTGAGGGGCTGCTTGGGTAGAACCAGCAGCTCCCAAAGGGCCTGGTCAGGTTCCTGTCCAAGGCCAGGGCAGATCCCATGGTGTCCCTAGTTTTACTCACTCGTCTTGGGGAGGCTCAGCACGTTCTGGAGAGAATGCGCTGGTTTTGCAACTTTAAGAGCCGCTCAGTGCCATCGAGTTCCTTCTCCTCCAACTCATGGAAGAAGTGGCCCGGGCCCTGGAGAAAAAGAAGCCCAGAGGCAGGTAGGTGGGCGCCTGCAGATGCAGGCCGTGTGGTTGACGGCAGCCTCCCCCTCGTTGGGATAGTTCCGAAGAGTTAGGGAGCTCATGGTTGCTCGGCAATAGGAGTTAAGATAGAAAAAACCCCGTGTGTTGACTGGTCCTGGAGGTGGTTCTGAAGGTGGTGATTGGATAAGACGCTGGAAGGTGGTCAGAGGCTGGGAGAAGGGGTGTCCCTAACAGTGTTCCGTCTAAACATTGTTAGAGCCAGAGACAGATCCTGGGCCGCCGAGGGCACTCACTTTGAGATTTTTTGAAATCCTCAAGGTGGAGCTAAGGGTTAAGGATTGAGAGACCCTAAGCTACATAGAAAATGGTCAAGATAATTAAGGACAGAAAGAAAAAAAATGGCTGCCTTTTAACTTGGGTCTATTTATTTCTTTATTTTTAAAAATATATTTTATTGATTTTTCACAGAGAGGAAGGGAGAGGGATAGAGAATCAGAAACATCGATGAGAGAGAAACATTGATCAGCCACCTCTTGCACACCCCCTACTAAGGATGTGCCCGCAACCAAGGTACATGCCCTTGATTGGAATCGAACCTGGGACCCTTCAGTCCACAGACCGATTCTCTATCCACTGAGCCAAACTAGTTTTCGCAAACTTGGGCCTTTCAATTGAAATTGCTTTTTAGAGCAAATAAACCTACCAAACATATACAGAACAACCTGCCCTATAGCTGCAGAATATACATTCTTCTCAAGTGCACATGGAACATACTCTAGGATAAATCATCTGTATCAAATCATCATATTGTGCATCTTAAAGTTACAGAGTGTCATATATCTCAGTAAAGTTGGTGGAGAAAAGGTCATTCAAGAAGTTGTGAGTAATGGGCTGAGGAAGAAACACAGAGAACAATTAGTAGGCTGTGTGAGAGGTCATAGAGCAGCGGTTCTCAACCTGTGGGTCGCGACCCCTTCGGGGGTCAAACGACCCTTTCACAGGGGTCGCCTAAGACTATTGGAAAACACCTATTTCCCGTGGTCTTAAGAACCAACACACTGCTCCTCAGTGTAGCAAAATGTAGCAATGTAGTTTACTGTTGTCATATTAAGACATTACCCATGCTATACCACGATTCAAGACAAAATTTCATTTGTTTGTAATTAGAAATAAATATTTCACAATATATAATTACACATTGTTTTTGTGATTAATCACTATACTTTAATTATGTTCTATTTGTAACAATGAAAATACAGCCTGCATATCAGATATTTACATTACAGTTCATAACAGTAGCAAGATTACAGTGATGAAGTAGCAAAGAAAATAATTTTATGGTTGGGGGTCACCACCACATGAGGAGCTGTCTTAAAGGGTCGCGGTGTTAGGAAGGTTGAGAACCACTCTCATAGAAGCTTGGCAACAGTGAGATGATAGGAAGTGATCAGATTCTGGATACATCCTACAGACTGAGCCACCAGAATTTCCTAAGGATTGGATGTGAAGCATATGAAAAAGAGAGGACTCACTCATATGTGGAATCTAATAAACAAAATAAACTGTTGAACAAAATAGATCCAGAGACATAGAAGCGTGGAACAGACTGTGGAATCTCAGAAGGAACCAAAGGAGAGTGGGTGAGAGGGAAAAGATCAACCAACGTAGTTGTAGGCATATATGCATAACCCATGGACACAGACAATAGGGTGGTGAAGGCCTGGGTGGATGGTAGGGTCGTATTCGAAGGGGGTCAATGCGGGAAGTGGTGGGGGGTGGGTGATGGCAGGGAGGGGACATATGTAACACTAAAGATTAAAAAGAAAAGAAAAAGAGGGGTTGAGGAAAACTTCAAAAATGGAGAAGTCTGTGGAGGGACAGTTTCTTTTTCTTGGGGGGAGGCGTGAATGTGAGGAGCAGGAGGTAAAGTCAGAAGTTTGGCTTTGGACATGTCGTCTCTGAGAGGCCCAGTAAACACCTGAGGGAAGAGGTGGGCTAAGATGTATCCTTGGCTGTGCTTCACCTTCCTTGTGTCTTTATTGGGATGTCACTTGGTGTCTTTAGTAGAGAAAGAGACACCAGGGATGTGTACACATAGAGGAAAGGCCCCGTGAGGACACAGTGAGAGGGTGGCCATCTGCAAGCCAAGAAGAGAGGCCTCAGGAGAAACGAACTAGCCAACACCTTGGTCTTGAATTTCTTGCCCCCACAACTGTAAGAAATAATGTTCTATTGTTTAAGTCACCCAATCTGTGGTGATCTGGTATGACAGCAGATGAGTAGCATTTGGCAAGAGACCCCTCGCTCCTATCTTGGGCAGCACCATCAGGGCCAAAGGGAAGTGACATGGGCAGGAAATGGGGTTGGAAATTTAGGTGCTAACTTGACTGTTTGCCTAGATCTGAGTTCTCTCCATTCTGCAAAAGAGAAGCACACGGAGTACTTGAGTACTTCCTTGATAAACTTTGCTCCCATTTCAAGCGAATACAATGTGATCCCCACCCTAAAGGCTATGAATACCCTAAAGGTATTTCCCAAGTACTCCTAGGTGAATCCTGAAGAACTAGCAAAAGCCAAATTGAGCACAGGCGCAAACTGAACCAAAGAGAATAAGTTTGTGTATTTAGTTTTACGTTCACACAGCGCCCTCCAAGGTTTCCATAAAACATTGCATCACTCCTAAGGATGCTATATCCTAAAGGTGTACATCTTCATGCTGAAGTCGTTATAATTCTGAAACCTCAAGGGACTAGATACATGCTCTTGATGAAATTTGGGCTTCAGATGCTCTATTGCACCGCAGCAGATAGTACACATGTTTGGTTGCACTCTGCGCAAATATGTGTCAATCTGCTGGCCATCTGTCGTGCCTGAATTTCTATGGGGACAGCAATTAACCTCTGGGTTAAATGGTTCTTAAGTAGCACAGTGAGAGGGATAATGTTATATCAGCACATTAAAAATGGCCTCTATCTCTCCAGTGGCATTTTGTGCTTTGTGAGACCCCAGAGTACAATTTAATGAGGACTGCTTTTGTCATGGAATGCTAAGGGTATTTTGTCTCAGATTCAGTACTGGCTTGGAAACAGGAGACAAAACGAATAGGTAGAAATGCACATTTGTTTGGAAAGAAAAAGGGTAAATAGGAGGGCTTCTGAAGGGTTGGTCTGGGTCAGTCTTATTTAACACCTTTGTAAATGATCCAGAGAAGGATTTGCACAGTAAAATCTCCAAATCTGCAGCCAATGCTGAACTATTCGGAACAAGAAAAAGCCAAGCTGTGAGGACCAACTGCCTGGAAGTCTTAGGAGGTTGTGCGAATGGGTAGGAAAATGGTTGGTGTGCTGAAGTGTGCACCTGGACAATGTAATGCATTTAGGACAAAAAAGTTCAAAATATCTCAAAAGGATGGTTCTAAAATGTGACACAAGAAAAAGACTCTCTAGTCATGGTAAATTCTTGCCTAATTACATGAGCCCACATGATTCCACAGTAAAATATGAGCATTATCAGGAGCGGAAACGGGGACAGTTATTATAATCAGTATGGCATTAGATTTTCTAACACTTGGGCATTCATTTAATTTATGTGTTTATGGAGCACCAACTGTCTGAGTCATGTTTGGCACTGGAGAGGGATACTCATAAGTCTGTGAGGGAGGTGGCTTGAAAAGTATGCCGTGGGAGTGATGGGAGAAGACCAATTAGGGCCCTTTAGGAGCCTGGCGGGCAGCCTAGAGTGAGAAAGAGCCAAAGACCTCAGGCATTACTAGGAACAGCTGTGGAGGAGGAAACCTCTCATGATGGGGTCCTTTAAAGTTTTGCTTTTACTCTTCTGTTTATTTTAGACAACAATTGTTGTCACTTAAAAGTGCCTACTTGGAGCTCTTAGTCTCTGTGCTAAATGCTTTACATACTTTATTTTGACGTTGAGAAATTTCCCCACTCTTGTGTTCTGAGAAATGGTTATGTGTAAAGGATCACCTGCCCTCTCAATGCCAAGATAGGACCGTCTCCATCTTTCCTCATGACCCCCATAAAACCCGAGGATGACACTCTTGTGTATTCAGACCCCTTTCCTTTCGATAAAATGAACCTTTTCCCTATTACAGTAACCTAAAATAAATCATCTCTTTAATTGTCTGGTACATTTTGCATTTTGTCTTTTGTAATTTGAAGTGATCCATTACAACCAAATATTTATTTGATCACCTATCTCTGTACGTTTGCTCATCAGGCATGGTGCTGGGCTGCAGATATGCAGCACTAAGCAAGGCAAACCTGGTTCCCTTAGGAACCTCCAATTCTCATTTGAGGAGCATCAGATGATTAAACAAAGATTTATAATAAAGTGTGACGAGTGTTGAGAAAGATCCCAATTGACACAGCAATCACACTCTTAGGAATTTATCCTAAGAAATTACAAACACCAATCAGAAAGAATTTATGCACCCCTATGTTCGTAGCAGCACAATTTACAATAGCTACAATTTGAAAACAGCCTAGGTGCCCGTCAGCAGATGAGTGGATCAGAAAACTCTGGTACATCTACACAATGGAATTCTATGCTGCCATTAAAAAGAAGGAATTCTTACCATTTGCAGCAACCTGGTTGGAACTGGAGAGCCTTATGCTTAGTGAAATAAGCCAGTCAATGAAGGAGAAGCATCACATGATCTCACTCATTGATGGATAATAAAGAACATTATAAACTGATGAACAAAAGGATAGATACAGAGACAATAAAGCTTCAAACAGACTGTGAAATTATAGCAGGAAGATTAAAGTTAGGTGAGGTAGATAAGAGATCAATCAAAGGACTTGTATGCATGCATATAAGCATAACCAATGAACATAGACACTGGGGAGTTGGGGTATGGCTGGGAGGGAGGGGGGGCAATGGGGAGATATGTATAAAAAATTTAAAAAATTAAAAAAAAAGAAAGAAAAGGATTTAACCCAGCATTGAAAAATGCAATGTTTGCATTCCCATTAATAGCTTCTTTAACTTACATCTTAATATATGGGCGCTGTTATTGTTGAGAAGAAATAGTTGAAAGAGGTCTGGCCAGGCCCCTGTCCTGGCTATTTGTGGACTCCCCAGAATGGGTAGATAATGGCTGGATGCATTACCTTTGTTCCTTGATGTTGGGGTGGACTTCGCAAGCAGTTCATCAAATTTCAGCTCTGCTACAGTCCCCAGACACAAATTTGAAGGTAGAAGAGATTATGGTGGGTTTTCTCATGTAATGCATAAACCTGAGTTGGCCTGGATTTTTGATGTTTGGATAAGAACTTGTTAATGATTCATTTGGAAGACAGGAAGACCTTTCAACCAAGGCTTCTTAACAAGAAAGCATTAGAGATATTTTATTTGGTCCCATTTTATTTGGTGGATTGCCATGGCAAGGTCTTGGGAGGAGACAATCAATTCTACTTGCAAATATTTTTGTGTCTGAAAACTACTCAGAATTGGTTTTGATCTAGAACTGTCTGATTCCCATAGTGTGTGGAGCCAAATGTTTCAGTATTTTCCCAGATTATGGTGCCCAATTATTTTCTAAAATATTGCTGGCTGGTGTGGCTCAGTGGTTGAGTGTCAACCTATGAATCAGGAGGTCACAGTTCAATTCCCAGTGGAGGCATGCAGGAGGCAGCCAATCAATGATTCTCTCTAATCATTGATATTTCTATATCCCTTTCCCTCTCCCTTCCTCTCTGAAATTAATAAAAATATATTAAAAATAAAATAAAATATTAAAAGTTATGAAAGGATCCTGAAAGAATAGATCCTGATTACTATAAAGATCTATATATATAAAAGCTTAATATGCAAAGTGTACCCTTGGGAGTTCCATAACTGGGAGTGTGATCGCTTACTATGATGTGCGCTGACCAAGAGAGGCAGCGTGAAATGAAGGAAGGCCCAGTGTCTGGCAGCTGAGGAAGGGAGACCCTGGCCTGCAGCCGACAGCTGATAGGGACCCTACCTGTGCACAAATTTTGTGCACTGAGCCTCTAGTTTTATAATAATAAAAATCATTGTTTATTATTATGATTACTATAAAAGTGATTACTATGAAAGTGATCAGAGAAGAAACCAAGATGGCGGCATAGGTAAACACCTGAACTGTTGCCTCACACAACAATTTCAAAACTATAACTAAAAGACAAAACGGACATCATCCAGAAACATCATCCACTGTTTTGTGTGGCAGCGGGTAAAACTTGAGAATGGCTTTCTCTCAGAGGTACTTGCAGCAATTACCAAGGGACACTGAGACCCAGGGGCCTCTTAGTGCAGGGCTGATGGGAAGCCAATGCTGCTTGCTCCACCCTGAGACTCTGCCCCATCCAAGCTGAGTGCAGAGGCTTTTGCATATGAATGGCCTGGTCCATTGAATTCTAAACTTACCTAGCAAACTGCAGCTGAGTTAGTGAGACCCAAAACATCCAAAAGAAGGACCAAGGACCCACAGCAGTTCTCCTTGCTTCACAGCTGGGCCTCATCTGGGCACCTCTCAAACCCAAACAAAGAGGAGGACTATGCAGATCTCTCTGTAGCCACTGCTGGGTGGCCTCAAGCAGAGGCTAAATTAGCACCTCCTTGGAGATCCAAGAGCCAGTGAACCCAGTGGTCAGAGTGGGACCATCCAATTTACAATTACTCAGATCCATAAGGGACATGCTCAGGGGGCAGACTCAGTGGGTACCTAAGCCCCACTGAAGCAAATCTTGTCTCTTAAGGGTGTCTCCAGCACAGAAGTTCTCCTATCAAAGACACAGATGGTCCTCATAGTCAATTGACTTGGTGGTCAATTTCTCCAGTGATAAAACAACAATCAAAGCTTAACTATAACAAGACTGTGCACATAGCCCACAAAGAGGTACACCAAGAGTGTCCACTTTAGATAACCGGGGAGGCTGAGCCACTGGGCCCTATAGGACACTTAGCACATAAAGCCACTTTATCAACTCAGAGAAGCAGCCAAAATGCAGAGACAAAGAAACAAATCACAAATGAAAGAAATGGAGGAAAGCAAACTACTGGATATAGAGTTCAAAACCACAGTTATAAGGTTTTTTAAGAATTTTCTAGCAAGGGCCAATAAACTTAGCAAGACCCTCAATGATATAAAAAAGGAACAACTAGAAATTAAGGATACACTGACTGAAATAAAAAACATTATACAGAGATCCAACAGCAGACTAGAAGATTGCAAGAATCAAGTCAAAGATTTGAAATACAATGAAGCAAAAAACACCCAACCAGAAAAGCAAAAAGAAAAAAGCATCCAAAAATGTGAATATAGTGTAAGGAGCCTCTGGGACAACTTCAAGCATACCAATATCTGAATTAAGGGTGCCAGAAAAAGAGAGAGTGCAAGATACTGAAAACCTATTTGAAGAAATAATGACCAAAAACTTCCCCCACCTGGTGAAAGAAATTGACTTACAAGTCCAGGAAGCACACAGAACCCTCATCAAAAGGAATCCAAAGAGGACCACAGCAAGACACATCATAATTAAAATGCCAAGAGCAAAAAACAAAGAATATTAGAAACAGCAAGAGAAAAACAGTTACCTATAAGGGAGCACCCATACAACTATCAGCTGATTTCTCAACAGAAACTATGCAGGCCAGATGCGAGTGGCAAGAAATATTCAAAGTGATAAACAGCAAGAACCTACAACCAATATTACTCTACCCAGCAAAGCTATCATTCAGAATTAAAGGTCAGATAAAGAGCTTCACAGATAACAAAAAGCTAAAGGAGTTCATCATCACCAAACCAGTATTATAGAAATGCTGAAAGGTGCTCTTTAAGAAGAGGAAGAAGAAGAAAAAGGTAAAGATAAAAATTATGAACAATACATATCTATCAACAAGTGAATCTAAAAATCAAGTGAATGAAAAATCTGATGAACAGAATTAACTAGTGAATATAATAGAACCAGGGGCATAGAAAGGGTGTGGACTGACAATTCTCAGGGAGAAATGGATAAAGGGGTTAGGGAAGAGACTGAAAAAAAAATCATACACTTATGGATGAGGACAGTGGTGGGAGGGTAAGGGCAGAGGGTGGGGTGGGAACCAGGTGGAAGAGGGTTTTGGGGGGGGAAAAGAAGAACAGTTGTAATAATCTGAACAATAAAGATTTATTAAAAAAAGTGATCAATTGTAAAAATGCAGAGAAAATGACAAGAATGAAGTAGTATTAATATTTTCTCATTTTACACATGAATGTATATATATAAAAACCCAGCAACTGAACAGCGGAATGGGCAGAATGACCAGTCACTATGATGGGCACTGACCACCAGGAGGCAGATTCTCAACACAGGAGCACCACTTCGCTGACCAGGGTGAGCATGCTCACACAGTGGGCTGATCCCTTTAGGCCACATCCTGCACCAGTGCACGAATCCATGCACCAGGCTTCCAGTACACTAATAAACTTACGGTTGAAAACTTAGGTGTGTCTGCTGCAAAACACACTCTGCTGCTATACTGTTTCAAATTCTTTTTGTTTTGTTTTGTTTGTTTAAAATTCTTAAGGTTGTCATGTGAATTCCTCATGGCCATTATCTTTAAACACTGATTGCTATAATAGAGAAGTTGCCCCAAATCTGATGTAGGAAGGAATATTTTCACATGATATAATTTGCAACCTCCTTTCTGGGAAGAAATGAACATTCCTGATAAATTGCTCAAGTAATTTTCTGGTAAACATTAATGGAGCAAAGTCTTGTTCTGGGAAACCAGTCCCCTCTCCACCCTGTTGACTGAGGCTCAACAACCTAGGAGTTTATCAAGCATTCTTTTCTTTTTGTATTTTCCTATCAAAATGCATTTTGATCATCTTACTAGAGGCTTTTCCCCTTGCAGCAAGATGGTAATAAACTTCGACAATGCTTATAACTAAGAGAGCCTCTGAAGGGTTTTCACAAATACTCTAAATTCAGGTATCTCTGTGGAATGTAGCTTTGTTATAAACCCAATGGATGACGATCCTCTCAACTGCCTACAGCTGACCACCCCTCTTCCTGCTTCTCCATTGTTTCTTCCATCCCTCAATGATTTGTTCCTAATTGATCTGGACTATAGATACTAAGATGTCTTAGTCCTCCCTCTATTGGAGCCCTGTCTTGGAGCATCTTTTCCCTGAAATGATTACAAGCCACATCTTAAATACCAAGTGCAGTTTTTCGGGAAAGATGGGAGTGATGCCTCATGAAGATAAACGTAATTGTCCAAGATCTTGCCTGGGAAGACGAGAGGGGAGATCAACTCCAGGCTAATCGATGAGGTCAACAGTCTGACCTGGATACCAAAAGCGATTGTTTGTTTCACCAAATAATCCTGAGCAAAAGAAAGAGCAGCCTCCTTTGAAGCTTAAGTGAGCTATGCTTAGAATAAATAAAAGGAGATTCTACCTTGTGTGGTGGATAGTAAGCCAAGAGACATTATGAGATTTAAAATGTTTTGATACATTCACAGATAAAAGAGCCATGATTAAAGAACCCTAAAATGCTTCAAAATGTTGTTCCTGTCAAGATTGTAACCAGGGAAAACTTCTCCCCCAAATCTAATGTTGAAGATGCTGTTGGGCTAAATGGACCATTGAGCCGATCCAGAAAAGTTTCCATTTCTTGTTTTGGCTGGAAGGCTTTTTTTTTTTTTATTTTAATAAAAATTACAGAGAAAGACACCTATTGTTTCTAAAACAACCTCTGGCTAAATTTCCCTATCACAAAGGGAAGTGGGGTAGGTTGGCCACAAAGAAGGTTATATACTATTCACTAAGGTCTTCATAGTTAAGAAGGCTGAGGAGCACAGTGGCTCAGAGTTCATACTTGAGAGTCTGAATCCCACTAGGCTCTGCCACGTACTAGGTAGGAATTTTTCAGCGAGTCTCTTAGTCTGGCCCAGCCTGTTTCCTTTTACATAAAATGGGAATACTACAGTATTTCTGAAATTACCTACTCCCTATTTTACCTCCTTCCCTTTGCATCATTTTCTTCTTCCTTTGGTAATAATTTTCCTTTAGGGAATAACCTCTAATTATCTTGATTCCAAGAATTCAAGTAAAACTGATCTCACATACCAGCTCAAAGGGTCAGCAGGTGACTCAGAGAAATCTTCATAGCAATTAGTTCAGTGATAGGCATGTGACCCCACCCAGGCTTGTCAGAATCATTCTGGTACTTTCCCTGAGGTTGTTGGGTTGTGTATTAGTCAGCTAGGTTGCTATAACAAAATGCTACCGGCTGGGTGGCTTAAACAATTGGAATTTATTCCTCACAGTTCCTGAGATTGAGAAGTCTAAGGTGCCAGTAGAGTCAGTTTCTGGTAAGGAATCATCCTAGCTTGTAAGTGGCTTCCTCCTCACTGTGTCTCTACCTGATGAAGAGAGAGAGCTCCCTAGAGTCTTCTTCTTCTCTTGTAAGGATACCACTCCTATCAGGGCAGGACCCCACTCTTAAACCCTCATTTAATCTTAATTACTTCCTAAAGGCTCTGTCTCCAAATTCAGTCACATTGGAGGTTAGGGCTTCAGTATATGGATTTGGGGGTGGTCACAAGTCAGTCCATTGCGGGTTGTTGTATTGACAGAACGTAAGCATGTAATGGCATCCATTTCATAAGAACACAGAGGTAATCTGAGAACATAGCAATGCAGCGGGAAGGAAAGCTGAGAGAAAGTAATGTCATGATGAACCCAGCCATGTCCTAGGCCAGTGGTTGGCAAACCATGGCTCGTGAGCCGCAGTTTGCCAACCACTGTCCTAGGCCAACTGTGTTCTAAGACCCCCAGGGACTTGAGCCTATTCTTTTTTTTTTTTTACTTAAAAAATTTTGAGCTGGATTTTTGCCCTTTTGCAACCAAAAAAATTCTTGACTAAGAGTGAGTTATTGGGAAGATAAAATGAAATTGCACACATAAAATGCTTAACACGGCACCTGGAGGAGAGTAAGTGCTCAATAAATACTAGCTGTTATTATTATCAGTGATTGCATCAATGACAGAGT